>JAAWXA010000002.1:5839151-5918175 GCA_038090715.1 Florisuga fusca
TCTTTCTTCTGGGCGGCGGCCCCGCTTCCCGAGCGCTCCCCAGCCTCGGACCCCGGCTGCGTGTGAAGGCATCGCCGCCGCCCAGAAGAAAGAGGCTGGCGGGCAGTTTCGCGCACTGCTCTTGAATCTCGTCTCTCTCTGGTTTCGCAGGCGCAGTTTAAAACGATTTTCCTTCTCCGGTTACCGTGCGGAACAACCGCGCAAGCACCCGGGGAAAGAGCTCTCCGAGGGAAACAATGAACATCATGAGAGCAAAATGCTGTCAAATGCCCCGAGTAAATACGGGGAAGAGAATGAACGTGCTTGCTTTTCTCCCCCTGTGGCTATAGTGATTTTAAATGTTGCTTCCAACTTTGCCAGGTAGTTTTCCCCGCAAAGCTGAGGTTGCCGTCCTTTGCGGGAGGAGCTGCCTCCCTTCAAAAAAGAAGCGTTCGCTGAGACACCCCGCATGTCCCCAGCGCCCGGCTGCACTCGGGAATGTGAAGCACGGGGCAGACTCTGAAATCTTCCGTGGAGTGTTCAGCACTGTTTACACCTCGGTGAGCATCCTCCGTAGGCAGCCACTGTATCCGCGTCCCTAGTGATGAGTTCCGGGCAGGCGAGGGCTTGCAAAGCCCCTAAATGTTTCGAGGGCTAGCGCCAGCGCCTGCCCCATCCTTCCGTGCCCTGGGAACGGATGGTGGCCCCGCCGCGGGAGGGTGGGGGCGGAGGGGCACGGTCGCTGCCCGCCGCCCTCCGCCTGGGCGGCCCCAGCGGTGCCCGGCCACGTCGGATCGGCCGGTGGGGAACGGAGACCGACCCTTTTCCCCGCTCCTTCAACCCTCTCGCTTCACGGGAAGAACCTCCGGAGCCGCTGCAGTCGGGGCCCAGGGAGTTCTCCTCTCTCCTCGCTGCCTTCGAGTGGGGTTAGTGGCACGTCGGCAAGCCCCTGGGAAACATCCCGGCATCGGGGACTGCTGCCTGCTGCCCGACGGGGTAAATCGCCGGGTAAACCCAGCTGCAAAGTCCCTGCCGCTCGTCTCCGGCTGCGGGTCTGGGTCCCGCACCGGCGACTCTCCGTGCTCCAGCTGTTAGATACCCCGCAGAGGGCAGCGGGGACCGGCCCCACCGAGCATACACCATCAGGAAACAGTCCCCACTGCTCCCCAATTCAGCTGGATAAGCCTTCTGCCCTTTCATCATGTTTGATGTCTGACCAAACATCGAATTATGAAACGAGTAAAAATTAATCCAACGGGTTAGTTACCAGCTCCCACCCTCTCTCAGCCCCCACCACCTGCAGCCAGGAGCAGTTTCCCCACCTCACCTAAACCCCTGATACTTCCCGGCAGTAAGGCCTCAGCCTGAAACGGAGCCCAGGGTTAATTAGAGGCGTCCTGTCAGACTTGACATGAAATTGAAAGAAAAATGTTTAAATATTTATGAATTTGACATTTACAGTAGGATGTCTTTTAAAGCAGAACACCTCTCCCTGTGCTGGTTGGGGCTGTCATGGTGCGTGTGCCTGAGGTGGAAGGGGAACAATAGCTGTTGCATAACAAGAAAAACAAATCACACACACACACACAGGCCTAGCAAATAAATAGACAACATAAATTACACACAAAAAAATACTAAACTCAGCTATATGTAACTATGCATTTTTTAAACTTTATGTAATGGAATATATTGACGTTCAACCAAATTATTTTCTCCATGGAAAACTGTGTAGTATCACAGAGTTTCAGTGAAAGAAAATCAACTAATTCCTAAATGGATGGCTTAGGAAGTTACTCTAAACACAGAGGCTTCAGAGACAGTCTGCCAGTCTTTCCTTGCTTTGAAATGGTCCGGCCTGAGCTTAAATGCTAGGGGGCAAAGATTTACCCTGCCTCAGAACAACGTTACACCTACACCCAACAGCATTTGCTTGAAGTACACCTCTTCTGTCAGTGTTTGTGGGTTTTGTATTTTTTTAAAAAGGGAAATAAAAATGCTCAGGTTTGGATCTCATGTGGGCTTTCCCAGTCCTTTGACTGAACACATTTTACATAAACCCAAAAGTGAGTCAGAAACTAGAACAGCCATAATGCTGGAGTCAAATCACTGTTCTAATTAAGGAGCAGCATCCCATTCCACAGTGTCATCCCATGATGCAGCAGAACAGCCGACATTTCAAATGAATTCCAGGCAAATGTCAGTAAATATTTAATGTACGCTTTCATGTAAATAAGTTCTCACACCTATGTTGGAAGTGCGGGAGAAAGTCTTCATAAGAGGAGAGAGGAGCTCCCCATGCAGTGATGTGAAATCTCACCTTCCAGATGCCTCAGCAGAATTACACTTCATTATTTCCTTTAGGGCACAGGGCCTGATTCTGGTCCCTGCTGAAGCAAAACTCTAACTGAAGTAGGTTTTTCTTTCACTCCATAAATTCAAAGATATTCCTCATTTAAAACCCAGTATGACAGTTTCTGCACCTGATCTCTTTCCAAAGCTGGAAAGGCAAAATTACTATGATTCATATTAAAACAACTTGACATTATAATTTCTTGTAATTTTTGCATATCTGGATTTTTACATTTGAATGAGAGAGTTTTGTATCTGAGCAATAATAAAAAAATGCAGATTTTTTAGTAAACATGGGCAAAAAGATGAACTTCAGAATATAATTTGTTTTAAAATATTAGAATGCTAAAAAACTCAAGAGGTACTATTTTTAATTTGGAATTCACTATAGAATCTAATAAATGAGAGAAGTGAGGCGGAAATAATCATGTATTAATTCTGTGCATTACAAAATCTTTTCAGAAGCTATTATCAGAGCAAGAGGCATTGTGGTTTGGATTCAGGGTGGGAGAAATCCTTTGTGCAACTGAAAGCTATTGTTCCTCTGTGCAGATGAAATTGTACTTGCAAATCTGCCATTCAAGGAGGTAAAAAAGTGCCTAGGCAGAAGAAAAGAATTCTGCAAGAAAATCGCTATTCTTAAAAATAAACTTAACTAAAATAAGTTTTAGTTCATCAGGGTTCTTTAAGGGGATCCTTTGCTTATAATCACAGTCAGTGACGTTGAAATTAGCCATAAAGGATATATGTATTATTTCCTTAATATAGAAAGCATGAAGAAAGGGTGTGTGTGGGTGTGTATGGAGATACAAATATAAAATATGTATTCACATATATATATAAATACCCATCTGTGTATGTATGCTCACTTACATAAAACTAAACTTAAATTGACTTCTAGCAATTTCCCTCCCTAAGGTTATCTGAGACATAGGCTGAGATTTACTATGCTGGTTAAGTTTTTATAGATTACTAGAAAACCAGAGAAACACTTTACATCAGGAAGAGCCTGGCTACCCTCATCCATTGCCAGGAAACCTACAGGTAAGAGGTTTTTTTTTCCTTCAGTAAAATAAGAAAGCAAACAGAAGGGAAAGCAGTATGTCTTGTAGTTCTGGTTCCTGCTTCTCCTCCCCTACTTTGTGCTCCCTGTCAAGTTAGACTGGGGCAACAGGGCCTTGGGATGTTCACCTTCAGTGCATAAAATGTTTCTTGAGTTCAGTGATTTGCTCCCAAACTGTATGGTCCAGGATACTTGGTGGTGTTTTAAGGTACTGTCTTTTGAGTTAGTAAAAGGTTTCTGTGGCTGCTGTCCTGTGCCTCCCTCTTCACACCCCCTTGGAAATCTTGCCTGGATCACTTTCAGCAAATGCCAGTTCATCACCTGAAATGAGGTCAATTTAACACTTTTACCCGGGAGGATGAAATCAGATGGGAAGGTACTTTTTACTTCTTTTAGGGGTCGGAAAGATTAGACAAATCGACAAATACAAAAGGCAGATGGATTTCTGGGAACTGCAGCTTATTCAAATCACTGAGAAAGGTCACTGCAAGAGCCACAGATCTATTCATCTGTATGGGTACAATGATCTTTCCACAACCTTCAACACCACAAAGCACTCTGGACCGTCTCTATACCTTTTAGTAGGATTAATACCACGAACAAAGACTGAATACAATCAAGAATTCAGTGAGTTCAAAGATCCCTTGATCAATGGTAGATATTTTCTTCTGGCTTCCTAAAGGCAAACAGAAGTGAAGTTTCTGGTTAGAGTTACAAGAAATTATAGCTGTTATCCTGAATGGCACTACAAGATGATGCTGAAATGCCAAAATGTCCAAGAACACCAAGGAAGTTTGTGGCGTGGAAGGAATAAGGTTGTGAAAGAGGAAATTTAAGGAGCTTCAAGATTTTCCAGAGGATTTTTATTGTTATTATTATTTTTTTTAAGTCAGCATTTAGTTAAAGAGTATGGCACAAATGCCCACAGCATCACTGAGATGCTGTAGTGATAACACACAACTCAGGAAACTGGACAGCCACATCCATGCCTGTGGAGGAGGTAAGGCGAGCCAGAGACCGAGACGCACATCCCGTCCTGCCTGGAGCCACGCAGCATGCTTCTGGGATGGCAGCAAGAAGACCAGGGTGTGGGAACACTACAGTGAAGAAACTTCGATTCCCATCTCTGCGGACTCAGGAGCAATGAGAGGAAAGCAGCAGAATGGGAACACCAGGAAGCAGATTTCCTCCTCAACCCAGGCTTTGAAAGCCAGGGTGAAACAGATAACTAGAGACCTAGCAGGTCCAACTCACAAAGTGCCAGAGCCTGAGCCAAGAGGACAGTCAGTGATAGCCGAGATTAATCAAGTATCTTCAGCAAGCAAGAGGAAAACACAAGCCCGTAGTGCCAGCGCTGATCTAATGCTGATGCTGAAGGCTCATAATTTAGGGATTAGATAAAGCGCCCTTAAAAGCGAGTGCCAACAAGCGAGCCGTCTCTGGGTAACACGCCGGCAGAAACCGACCCCGTCAGCGGAGCAGCCGCCCCGTCTCGCAGGGAGCGGGGCCGGGCCTCGCGATTCTCCAGCCCGCGGATGGGGGGGCTCCGGCGGCCGCTTCCACATGGGGGCCCGTCCTCGGGGCCCGTGAGCGGGCCGAGGGGAGAAGGAAGGGAACGTCCTCGTCCCGCCAGTCCCGCTGCCTCCTNGGCGGTCCCGGCGGGGCGCGGGCGCGGACGGAGGATGCCGGCGCGCCCCGGCGCTGCCCTCCTTATATCGGGCCGCTCGCAGCCCCTGCCGGCTGCCGCACATGGCCCATCCACCGGTTGCTATAGCGATGCCTCCCCTCCACATGTTGCTGGCAGCAATTGGCTAAGGAGGTCTGGGCTGTTCAGAAACCCTTCGCCGGAGTGAGGCGGTGAGTGGACACGGGCTGTGTCACTCATTTGGAAAAGCTGTTTGGGGTTTCAGTTGTGAATGGGGGGAGAAGGGGTGGGGAGGCGAGGGGGTTGCTTGGGTTTGGGGTTTTTTTGGTTGAATTTTTTTTTTTTTCGCGTCCAAAAATAATTTTTTTTTTTAAATTTTTTTTTGGTACCACTTCTACAAGATGGAAGCGGAGACTAGAACAATGAGGAAAGACAAAAATAAAATCAAACAAGTACAGCAAAGAAAACCTATAGATCATTTGCATGACAATACACCAAAAGAATATGTAACGTTTCTTCCTGAAAAGACTTTCCAAAACCCACAACCTACCACGGTGCCAAGCAAAGAAGGTCCAAATTTTTCCCCTTCCCCAAAGAACACACGGAATTACGAAGCAGCATGCTGCGACCTGCCATGGGACAGTGGCGGAGCACAGGATCAATCGCGGCAAGGCCTGCTGAGAGCGGGTGCGGTGCCGGTGGAAGCGAGCGTAGCTGCACTTTGCCCGCCGCTGCACAGTCCTAACTCCGAGTTAAAGCTGCGTTTCCACGCAGCTGCCCGAGGCAGCACCGACCCTTACAACGAAACGGACCCCGCAGTCTTTCTCCATCTCCCTCAAATTAACGCAAGCCGCCAACAAACACGCGGCGGGGGCACCTTCGAAGTACCTGCCCACGGAGTGTCCCGGCTGCGGGAGCGGGACAAGAAGGAACGAGGAGTGGGGGTGATGGGGGTCCTTGGGAGACCCCTTCAACCACTCCCATCTTGATGAAGCACCCTCCCGCCTCCTTCTCCTCATAGTTTTCCGTTGCCCCTCCGGCAGGGGATGGCAGGCAGGGCACAGTTGGCCTCCTCTGGCCGCGGGAAAGGCACCCTGCCTCCCATCCCCATCCACCCACCCCTCCCCATCCTCATCCCTGTCCCCTCCGTAGCACCCCGCCTNGACAGTACCCACACCGACCCTTCCCATCTCAGACCGAAGACGCTGTTTACATCAACACCATTTTTGACAATAAGGTTTCTGGGGAGAAGAGGTACTCCTCACACTCCCACCTGGCTTCTGTTCACAGAAAATCCCTCACGTTCCCACAGATTAACACAAACTTGGCTTCTCCGAGCATCTTATCAGCTACATTTTTCGTGCATGGTATCAACTTACTATTTGTCAGACTGCCAGCCTGATCTTACTCTTCTTCCTCCAATATTGCCCTGACCCACTAAGAGCCACAGCTTATGTCATTTGCTTACTAACCTATTAACTTAAGTTGAAAGATAAATGAACCCACCAACAGATTTCATTAAAAGGACACCTGTGTTTGCATATTGATCTTGGTAATGAACTGCCTCGAAATGATAAACACTTCCATTAACTTTGTAGTTTATATTTTTTAGATTTATAAACATATTAATGATGATCTCCCACGCAAATATTGCATCTTTTCAGAACTGCCAAGTGCTGAACTGGTTGAACACTGAACTGGCTAGTAAAGTGTCAAGAGACAGCAAAATACTTTTTAAGGTGCGTTTTTTTAACAGTGAAATTTTGAGAAATTGTTAGTGAAATTTAAAATACTAATTTTAATGTAATTTCCACTAATTTTATTACATGCTAAGTACAACCTTTGAAGGGATGGTAAATATCTTTCAGTTATGTCACAGAGAAGAAATTATTTAAAAATAGATAGTTTAATGTGCTCTTCATTTAAAAATGTAGGATGTGTTGCCAGAAAGAAGAAATAATTTCCAATAGTTTTCTAGTTTAAAACTTTAAATTTGTTTTTAAAAGTTACATAGTACTGTTGCTTACAATCCTTATTTGTGAATTGACTTACTGGTACTTGGTGAAACTTTATTTTAAACTGAATACCTTACATTTAGACAATCCCAGTACATTTCCTGTTATGATTTCTGCATTTGTAAATCAGAAAACAAAAACTGTGACATCAGCCCATTTCAGTATAAAATTTCTAGGAAGTTTCATGTGTGTTTCTTGGAACACTTGAAATCAAAAGTAAAAATGACTTTGAGAGTTTCTCTGTTTTTAGAGCATCTAAAATACCAGTATTTTGGAGATGTGCATTAACATTCATCTAAATGCAAGAGCTGTATTTGAATTATGCCTGCACTTAGAATATTCTGGATCCTGTAATTTCAATGAGAATAATGCTGAAATATATTTTCAGTATGCACAGAACAAACCTCTTGTCTCAGAAGCCATCATGTGTTTTAGGACTCCTTAAAAATATCTTCTTCAAAAGTGGATGCTGAAAACCACACTGACCTTTTTTTGCCTCGATTTCTGACTACAATTCTGACTTTAATTTTAGGTTTAGTTACTTCTTGCTGCAAATGCATATGCAAGAAATAACATGAAATAGATCTTCATTCTTTTAAGGCATGTATGACAAAGTTAATATGCCATTTAATACAATTTTTTGTTTTATTTAAAAGTTTTATCTAAGCCCTTTTGGAGCTTTCTTGCTCCTTAAACACAAATCCAAATATGTTGCAGAGGATTTTTTCTGTCCATGGAGATCTTAAGATCAAAACTTCACTCCTATGAACAAGAAGTCTTTTCTAAATATTAACTTCCTATACATGTTTTTTGTTTTGTTTTGTTTTGTTTAGTTTTTAAATTACCTTAACTTTAGGAATACATTTATTAAGACAGAGACAGACCGCCAGTGTCATGAAAACACCACATATTTCTTATAAATAAAACCAACCTCTAGGACCATTTAAAAAAAAATGGATTTAGAAATGTCTTCACCACTGAACTTCACTGAATTTTATGTCTTATCTTGTGCTCACCTGTGAAGATCAACACCAGACATTTTCTACTTCCAAGCGAATTCTAGATCTGTTAGCTTTATTAGGAAAAGTATTTTATTCTGGCTAAGATTTGAATCTAATTAATCTGTCTTGCATTTTTAAAATGATAACTAAATTCAAACTGCATACTATTCTTCAGAGACAGCTTAAAATATTAATTAAGTAAAGAGTGCATTTTCCATTTATTTTAATTACATTAATACAGTTTCAATAAATAAAATAGTTCTATGCTTCATAAAACCAAACAAACTTGAACGCACATGCTTCTATTGATTAGTTCTCTGTTCACAATGGCCCTTTCAACTGTTTACTTGGTGTTTGGGTGTTCCCATTGGTGAAATGAGGTCCAACTGTCTGAAAAGGTCAGTTCAGCCTTCTGGGAGGCTGATATACTCCTATAAAAGTGACATTCTGATACCACATTGCTTATAGAGGTAATCAGTGGCATACAGCTGGCTACATTTATAGACATTTTTAAACAAATGAAGATTTTCTTTTGTTATATTTTTCCAGGAAAATTAAAAAAACCTATTAGATCTCACTGATCCACTTCCCTGTGTTGCTTACCAATCTACAAAGTACTACAAAACAACTGGATGAATTATGCTTTTAGTTTTCAATTGCATTAAAGCTGACAAGTTCTAGATTTGCAGTTGAACTTCTATCTCAAGATAAACCACAGGACAAGACAGAGGAAGCTTTTAGTACTTATGTCAAAAAAAGCATGTCATTCTACCTAATTCTATAAAAATTCTATCCTTCAAATATTTGAGCAGAAGCATCAGGTGAAGGAAAACTAAATATTGAAGAAAAAGATTCAAAATACCTTGGGAGCCACAGCAGGTGTTTGGAAACACAGCCTTTATACAATTCAGAACAGTTTGAGTCCCTTTGTAATTCAGGGCCCAATTCTGCCCACCTCAATCTGAGAAGTTCATTAGAAATCAACAGAACTAATCAGAATAGCAATGGGAACACAACTGTAAATGTTTTCAGGTTCAGGCTTTATGCAAATCAATATTTCACAGAAAATTATTGTAATATTGGAGCCAAATTATATTGTGATTAGGTCTATATTCACAGAATATAGATAAAATATTAAGTTTTAACATGAGACTTAATACTGTTATTACAGAAGCTTGATTAAGAATCTACTGTAAAAATGCCAACTCAAAACCTGTTTAGTGGTAGAACATTAGCAGAAATGCATGACTTGAAAATGTGATCTTGTTATAACAAAACATGGCTACCTTTGAAATATTGAACTTATTTTATGCATTAGTATTGTGTGTGCCAAGAATTCAGAGCTGTTAGGTATCAGTTTTTTCTACTTTTGGATCAGACCAGATTTGTTAAAGTGCTATTTTAATACTGTCGTGGAAAAGGTATTTATTTCTTCTTTCCTCTACAGTTTTCCTCTACAAGTGAACTAATGCAGTTTACATGTGAAAAACTATTTCCAGTACAGTAGCATTTCTGCAAATCTGTATGAGAAATGGAATCAGATGAGTCTTTAATTCCTTTGGCACAAACATTGCTCCTTCTATCTTCTACTACTGGTAGCCTCAGGACAAACATAGATTACGTTAGAAAACTGTCCTTCATTATATTGATCAAAATTCATTTCCAACCTACCTGAATCTGATTTTAGAACATATTTATTAGTTTTAAATTTTTTGCATTATGAATTCAAAACAACAAAATGCTTTTATAAATAGTTTAAAGTTCTACAGGAGATGGTATACAAAGTTCTTATGTGCTTTGTACAGTCCCATTGAGTTTCTTTTTTCACTGGCCATTCTGACTGCAGACAAAGACCATCTTTGTGGACACCTCAGCAATGCCTCAGGAAAATATGTTAAGACAGCATTTTAATTGATATATGAAATGTTAACAACTGTCAGAATTACAGAGTGCTGTTAGACCACCTAAAGCTCATGCATCAGTAGTACTCCACTTTATTTAAGATTTCTAATTGGTGTTGTCATTGATTTCTGGTCCCTGATAAGGTTTTTTTTTAACATTGTGATGCGTAGTAAAATCCTTCTTACACTTCCACTACATCAAATGAAGACACTAACCCTGCTCTCACCCCAGTTCTTTATTTTAGAAAGCAATTTGCCAGGGTTTTCCCCTTCTGTTTCTCCCACTGAAGAAATGACAAAATGCCCCTGATGGGAAGCAGGCCCTCGGTCAGTAAAGTAAATATGCACTATGTGTGTAGTGTTCTTAATATTACTAGATTCCTGAAAGCATGAACACTTAGCGAAAGGAAAAACAAGACCCTGACACTCGTAGGGAGGAGGATAGAAACTAGATAACTCTCAGAAAGTCCTCTTTCTTCTCTGACTCATACAATCATTCATGAACATTGAAAAATTTTGTCTTTTCTGGCTACAGAAATAGGAAGGTGACTACATCAGTTTATGCAAGCACAAGCTATAAAGCCTAGGTAAATAATTACATATGACAGCATGCTAAAATGAATGTACCTTGCAGTAATTGTAAAACATAAATACTTTAAATCTATGCCTTTAGATTATATATGAAATCACAGAGATTGTTTTGAGTTTTTTCATGTAATGAAGCATATATATAGACTTTTTTAATATTTTACAATTAATTTCACAGCAAAGCTTTTCTAAATAAAGTTTTAAATTCCCATTTAAACTAGTAAGACTTTAGAGTCACTGCTTTGCCGACAGAGATACGTCAAGTTACATGAAATGTAGATATGGTCCATTAGCTCGTGTTTGAAGCACTTATCACTGAAGTCTAATTTTTTTAAAAAATGAAAAAAGAAGAGCAACAGTGATACTTTATACAAACAGAAGCTTTTACCCTTAAACAGTGGTCTTAGAAGTGGCACTGAATGCTACATCCACATACCTGGTACTGGTTTCCTATAACATCATCAGGGTTTTGGAAGGGTGAAGAATGAAGGGGTCAGGCCAGAGCTTGGTAAGATATGCAGTGACAAGGCTCTCATGCAAAGCTAATTGCAGAGGGAAAAATCAGAGCTTCTGAAAAGATCTTCATTTTTTGTGATTTGATAAGGCTTTGAAAGAAAAGACCTTCTTGGCTCTTTTCCCCTCTTAGTCACATACTCTATGCATGTTCAAAAAGCTTTTCAATAAATCTCTAAGGTTTGTCTTAATTCAGTATCAAATATTAAATTAACAGTAATACTAAAGAGACAACTCTTTCAAATGCAGATCTTGGGGAAATCCAGCAGTTCACCATCTCAAACTACATATAGAATTTAGTTTTCCACAATGAATTAGATACTCTCCAACATAGTTGCTCTTAAGTTTTATGAGTTGCATTTACTTGAGAATTCAAGGAAACAGCACTTATGGACAAACATCCATTGAAAGTCATTCCAGCCTCCCTCTGATCCTGTTCTCAGAGCTCCTAAAGGCACTGTGGAGATCTCAGGATGGACTTCAAGCACACCCAGGGAAGTGCTGCAGGTTTGGCCTTTGGATCAATTGCTTTGTAAAATGAAAGTGTAACCCTCCCCCAGGCACCTCAGAGGCCAGGAAATGAGTGTCACCATCAAAGCTTATACCTTTCTCTACCAGCTAGACTTCCTTGTAGGACAACAGTACACTAGGGCCTTACTTCACAGGAAAAAAACGAAACTACATTTTAAAGTATGGCATTGTTTTAAACAGAAACACACTGGAAGTTTTTAGAGTTGTAACACTGATTGATAGAAACATTCTGCTGTTCAGTTCTCACAGCAAAAGGAGGAGATTCTGTTGAGAAAAGGACGTGCAAAAGCATTCTTTAAGATCTTAATTTTTCTACATCATTATCTCAAATTATCTATTTTTAAGAGTTAGCCAGATTTTTATCTTGGGACTATTTCACTAAGCCAACTATTTCATCTGGGACTACTGGGGATGCTTGTGCCTTCTACCCTGCTTTCTTGCTTCCAAAACCACAAGTCCATGAACCACAGAAAGCCCTTTAGGCCCCTAATTAAAGGCTTAAGTGAGGTGCAACTAATCTCTTGGCCTCCTATTGGTCTGAAAGGGCTCATAGCAAATATAATTTCTATTCTTACTGTTCGATATATTTATTACTCTACTGTTGATCACAATTAAAAATCATCTGAAACAAATACCTTCTTCTCAAGAAGTTACCATAGAAACAACACCAGAGAATTCCCTTTTAAAATGTCAAGATTTCCCTCACATTTAAATATGGACTCCCAGGCATTACTCACACACCATTAAAACCTGCAGCATATCCAGTGAGTCATTAGTTTAAAAATATATCCATAAAAATACACTTTTCAAATATAAAGATGTTTTGTCTCAGTAAATACATATCACGACATCACCCAGCTTTTGGTTTTATCTTGTTCTGTTTTACATCCCCAGAGAAAACTTGGACACTGTTGTCTCTTGAGTGATTGAGGTAGGAGAGAAAAAATTGAGAGACAAGACACACAATATGTGACAGATATCAGCAAAAGACAGTCAGAAAGGGAGAATAACTTTGAATGCGTGTTTATATGGTAGTAGACAAGATGCATGGAAAGAAAAATCTCTTAAACGAGGCACAGTGCAGACATTCCCCACACACAGAGAGAATTTTCATGTTGTTTCTTAAAATAAGAAATCTTTAAAATCAAGAACTATTGTATTTTGAGGTAATTGAGGCTATGGTTTACTCTGCTATTATAATTTAATTTCCATTTCTTTGTGCCAATCTGTACTATAGCATTAATCTCACATACTTTTCTACTCTTTCTTCCACTGGAGCACTGTCAAGCTGACAGATTTTGGCAGTGGAGAAGAAGGTCCATCTGCACAAGAAACTTTGATCATATGGAAGCAGAAGAAAATATGCTGGAGTCAAAGTGGAAGGTGTTCTGCAAGTCAGAAAAATGCAACTATAAAGACAAATAGGTCACAAAAAAAAGCTGATAAATAGTTTATTCATAATTTATGCATATTTAGAGGAGATAATAATATAAAGGCATTGTGCCTTCCCTTTGCATTACTGGCTCTGCTGCAGATAAATACATGGCTGAATGGAACCAGATTAATGATAATAAAGACAGTTTTCTCACTTTCTTTGTAGTACAGCCAACCTGAAAATGAGGAAAACCAACAAAATTGAAATAATTTTTGTTCTGCAGGCTGTGATAGAAATGTTTCTAATCTTTCATTTTTTTAATGCAAGTAGTCTTAGAAATTTGCTTGTAAACTTTTAGTGGGAGAAGTCCTCCCATTCCTGCCTTAAGTACTTCTTTTTTTGTCCTTCTTCCTTCATTTTCTCCTTGTGTTTGTCACTTGCTCAGAGAAACAAACACTGAGGGACAGATATAAGGAAAACAATAAGTTCAGCTTAAAGAAAAAAACATCTCCAAGTAAAATTATTTTCATCCTTCCAGTTTCTGCTGAGCTTTTAAATTTGTCAAAAATGCTCAAACATTTTCCCTATTAAAATCTCAAATAAAAATGTTATTAAATTTTTAGCCACTTATCAGTTTATATAGTCATCATACTCTGATACTTATAATATATCTTTGTTTTTTTGCTGTCACAATTTTGCCTTCTGTTACTGCTTCAACTGAATGACATGGAAAAAGAAGAGTAAACCACAGGAATGAAATTGAGATCACATGAAGATGAGGAGAAGTGTGGTATCAGGACAGACATATGTAGAAGACACCAACAGAAAAAACACTCTGGAAGTGACACCAATTTTTAAACTAACTTTTAGCTTTTTAATTATAAATTGCCTGCCAATCAGAAAGAAAAATATTAGGAGTATTTTCCTTCCCCAAACCAGTATTTTGATAACTTTCTTCTGATTTAATTTCTTACTATTTCTAAAATGAATGGACAGGTTTTGGAAATAATTAAATATAATTTTTCACCAGCACTGATCTCATGAAGAATCATATTCCCATATTTAGCCAAGATTGTGCCCCAATGGCTTTGCTCCAGAGGCACCTAGCAAGAGGCAGAAGCACACCATTGCCAGCAAGAAGTGCAGGGAAAGGTTCAGATATGAAACATAGGTACATAAAAGCAAGTCTTCATCTGGAAGTTGCTTTTAAATCTTTGGATCTTTGGTAGTTACATGTATATTCAGTGCCACAGAAGGACTTTCATACATGAACAGGTCTATTTGTTTCAAAACTGAATTTTTCAAAGCTGTCTGGATCAGCAAAACACATTTATTGGGCTATGGACTCAGTGCCATAAAATCAAAGTGCCCATGAAAGCTGGACTCTGCATATTGGTATCAAAGGTAGGTGAATAATGTGCTGATGCTGCCTTGGCAGAGACCTCTCTGCTGACCATGTGCTATTTTTATCTGAAAAGTGAGATCTGGTAAAGGGAACTGCTTATTTCTTCAGTAGGCCTCCTAGTTTTGTTTCTTCAGCAAGATGCATTTACTTTCTCTATTGAGAGAATTTCTCCACACTCACTTCATCATTCATCTGCCTTTGGGTAGGAGCAAATATGAAATGGGACCAACACCAAAGCCTGAGGTTCAGCCCTGAAGCCCCTTCTGCACTGTCCTATAGCCTTGCCACATGTAAGTAACACAGCTTGCCTTAAAATCATGACAAAAACATCTGTGTCACTTCTATGGTCTTCTCTCTAAAAAGAAGTCGCTGGGACTGTAACAGTTTACAGCAGGGAAGGTCAGTCCTCATCTATTTTTATACACACATGTGAATCACACTTTTATGCACCAGAGCTAGAAATAAACAAGTAGTCCACCTCAAAGCTTTAAATTACTCAGTGCTTAATTAAGAGTATGATAGAACAGACATGAAATTTAAGATGCAGTCAGTGGGTAAATTAATGTAGAGCCAGCTCATGTGTCTGCTCTAAACCTCAGTCTGGTACTTTCATGCAGAACAAATTTCCCACTCATTTTCCCCCCTAGACATAACATAGTGTAATAGCTATGATTAACATTATATGAAAATTAAACAATTTTGAAATTGCAGGGTTTGGAAACATGACTATCATACATATGACAAAGAAAAATGCTATCTTTCTACATCAATGTATTTCATGCATGGATGAGGGTTGGATCTTGGCCCATTCCTGTTATATTTTGACACTGCAGTTTTCAGGCAACTGCAGGGCTGGGGCAGGCAGGTAACTGAGCACACTCTTGCATCAGAGACAGAACACTTGCTGTGTTCCTCCAGCCCCTACAGAAAGGCCACTCCTTCAGAGCAGGAGTACAACATGAGTGGACTAAAACAAGAACATCAAGCTTCTTTTTAGAGAGCCTCCCTTCCCTTTTAGTTAGGGTGATGCTAGGTGAGCAGCCTCTCAAAAGGGGAGATGTCTCAGATATCTTACTCCTATCTTACTCATGTGGGATGATCTATGAGTCCTGCACACCCTCCACAGGTTTCAGCATTCATCCCTGTGGAAATGAGAGATGGAGTAAGGTTGCAAATTCTCATCCCAGCCATTTGGTCATGCACATTTTTCAATAGGACTCCTTGTTAAAACTGGGCTATTTTGCAAGACATTTTCCAGTGGCACTTGGTTGCCTACGCTAAATGCACAGTTGGGCTAAAATGCAGCATATTATCCAGTTTCTTTTCTTTCATGGCACTTGGGTTCTGCCAAATTGTTTACTCAATAACCTAGGTTCCTTCAGCTGATGGAGCAGTAGAGGGGAGATCCTCAGGAACAAGCTTTGCCTCTTTGACCTATGATCAGACCAGTTTGTAATTTCTCTTTGCAGTCTCTATTCTGTCTCACCACTTACATCTTTGAAGCAACCTCTCCATATAACTTTCAATTTTAAAAGGCAGCCATCTGCCTGAAGGATAATGAGCAGAAAACCAGGCAAACGTCATCAAGATCATTATTTATTTTTAAGCTGCTTTCTTTCTGTGGGTTTCCCACAGAGCCCTGACTCTTGCTCTCTGTTGCTGTGTAGAACAGGGTTGAAGGAGAAGACCATGGATCTGACGTTAAGAAGGCTCTGTAGCTTTACACCCCATTACAACACTAAATAAAGAGGTCCAAAAGTTTGGCTCTGTTCCTGGTTGTGTAAGTGTCACTGATGACATGTGGTAAGGAAGGGAAAAGAATTTCTTAAGACTGCATTTACAAAATACAGTTTTGATTGAAATCTGTTGACACATTTAACAAAATAGGTATTATACAAAACAAACTCTACGTTTTGCCAGAGAGCTGGACCACATTGTAATCAAGAACCAGAGAACAAGAGTGCTATAAATTACTTTCCAGTGACTGAGAAAGGGAATAAACCCAAAGTCCTTTTTATGGGAGAAGAAATCAGTTGACTGCCCTATTCCACAGTTACAGTATCTGGTTTAGGGTTCCACTTACAAATCAAAGTGCTTGAGGGTGAACTCCCTGAATGGAGAAAACAGGCTGAGCAAACTTGTCCCTCAGCTGCATGCATGTCCCTCAGCAGCAGGAAATGTGCCCAGACTGACAGGGTCAGTACATCAGCTGCCATCAGTGCCCTGAATCATCATTGGTCACTGCCAACTGCAGGCCTGAAGAGCGATGCTGTGGTTCCCTTCCTTTCCACTCCTTCCTTCCCTCTCCCTCCTGATGTTAAGGATCCTTAAACACTCAAGCTGTGCCTTTTTGTAGCAGAGAGAGTAGGGTGCTGGAAGCAGATGTGACTCTGGTCAGGGGGAGGGAGTCAGGACTTCCAGGAGCCTGCACACCTGGGACTGACGTGGTGCTGAGCATGGGAGGCAGCAGGAATGAAGGCAGGGCCCACAGCCTCCAGCCCACTCCTCCCTGCTCACCCAGGTACTTGGAGCAGTGAAGCAAAGGATCACCTTGGTGTCAACTTTCATGCCTCTGAAAGCAGCTGTCAGCCAATTCTTAGAATTGAATTTTTGTCGTGTGCTGAGGTTCATGAATTGGAAAATTGTGACAGGGTGGAGTGGACAGAGTTTGGGCCCGGCTGGTAGCCCGCCCGTGCCTTTGCATATCTCCAAGCTCTCACACAGAGAAGTGTTGAGCACCAGAGCCCATCACCATCTCCATGCAGAGGAGGAAACAACTCCACTGCTTGGCCATCATGGGACAAGCAGGCCAGCCAGGCTTACTTGCAGAAAGACCTGATGTGGATGACACAAATCACTGCATCTGGTAGAGTTCTAAAAGTTGATCTTTTCTAATAAATGCACAGCTTCAAAGCGAGTGCTGTGCTCTTAGCTGCTGCAGAAAAACTCTCCCAAAGAACAACGTGTCCTGGGCCAAAGCCCAGGTGTCCAGGGGCTGGATGAAGCCAGGCACCTGGCTGGTCTGGCCAGGTGTGCATGACCACTGGAGAAAACAAAGCCATGTTCTACAAGACCCTCATAATCACACAGAAACGTGTGAAATAACTGAGAGAAAGAGATGTGAGGGCAGCTGAATTGCAATTCTGGATGTAAGAACTTCTCACTGCAGGCTCCTAAATCCTGCACTGAATTTAGACCCAGATTTCAGGGGCAGCAGCTGCATTATGCATTTTCCTCAGTGTCAGCTCTCAAGCCTCTAAGAGCAGGACATTTATAATCTTCAGAACTGCTGGATTATTTATCATTGAAGAAAATCAAGCACTCTTACTTATACATTAATTTAAAATATTAATATGGATCTATTTGTCAGAAAAACACTCAGTGGTTATGGAGTATGTGAGGTACAGCAGATTTTACTTACAGAAAGACAAAAGCATACCTTAACATCTCTTTTGCTGGAATTCAGCTATAAACTCTGTGACTAAAATGTGCTTTGATTTTAACACCTCTCCAGCGGCTTGCTGCTTTTCTTCATTAAAAAGGATCCCAGCAGAGTATTTTTTCTTGTTAGAGATCACTTCTTGTCCCTCACAGTAGAAAATGTGTGCTCACACTGATTTCTATATACCAGATTATTACTGTTGGTTGGGGTTTTTTATTTTTTTATTTTTTGATGATCAGATCTGAACAACTTGTCCTGGCAGAATGATTTATGCATCTAATTTCCATAAGAATAGGCCTCCATTTGAGTTTAAAGAAAATATGGGATTTTTTTTTAACCAACTGAAGTAAAAGAAGATTACAGAAACCTATGGAAAAATAAAAGATGCAAACATTTTATTTATTTTCTTACATTTGCCTAATAGGATCATCAGCACCAGAGCAACAGCAGAAAAATGTTTATTTTAAAGCCTAGAGGATTTTTAACTCCATTGGTACTGTAAGCTTTTAATGGTAGGTAGAGGCTAGAGCTGCTGGCTGGGAAGACTTGGACTGGGAGTGGGACTGGGGATTTCATGGGCTGATTGGGGCTACCGAGAGGAGAAATCAAGTTGCTCATTTGGGGACAGGTCAAGATACTTGTTCATTTTCTTATGGCCTGGTCACCCAAGGAAAATCACATCAGCATAGAAACATCTCACAAGCTGGATCAATAAGTCCATAATTGAGGTTGGTACCAGTATACCTGCTCCAGGTGAGGGAGACAACAAAAAACTTGCTTAACTGCAGATTCCCAGTGCTACCCTCAGGACTTTTTATCTCTCTCCAAGGTGTTCATCCCCAAATCAAACAGTGTATCTCCAACATAAAATATTTTCCTTTTCAAACTACAGTACTTTTTGTATATAAAGGGGTAGAAAAGAGAATGGGTGAAGAGAAGACAGGGTGATTTCCGTCTTCAGGCTTGTGCTAGATCTCATTATAACCATACAAATCCTTCCTGAGTTCACAATGACAGCAAAGCATTTTTCTCTACATATTTCCAGTCCTTGGGAGCTGAATTGATAAGTGGACATGGAGTTTCCAGCTTTCTTTCCATGTCCGTCTGTGAAGCTTGGTATAATGTTCTGCAAGTCATTACATTTATCAGTTCCTGATTTTTCTTATTTGTAAAACAGACACAGCAAAACTTCAGTCCCTCACAAGGCTGTTGTACAGTTCAATTCATTAAAATTTATAAGATGCATTCAAGTTTTTAGCCAAAAGTTGCTGTATAAATAGCAAATCTTGTAACATCTGTTTCCCTACACAGCTGAATACAAACTAGAAAAAAACCCTACAAGTAATGGGTACAGGTTTCCTTGAGCTACCATAGCCATTTTCTATCATCTTCTTTATTACCCTAGCTGAAAAGTTATAGGTAGGTATTCACAATGTCCCATCCTGTTAGAATAAAGCATGACTCCATTTTGGGACCACCAAAGAAGAGCTGACTCCAAATTGTGTGGATCTCTAGCTAACAGAATTAAATCACTGACTATGGGGTCAGATACCCAAGCTCTCTGCAAGATTTTGATACAATGCTGCTAAGAAGAATTTGAAAATCAGACCAAGCACTGAGAAAAGTAAGCAAGATATCAAAATATTTTTACGCTAGCTTAAAAATAATCAAGAGGGGCACAATGCAGTTAATTTAAATATCACAGATAATAGACAGATGTTCAGACAGATTCCTGTAACAAGTGCCATGAAGCAGGAATAAACAAAGGTGACTTTGTGAGAAATGCCAAAACCAGTACAATAAAGGAGAAAAAAAAATCTGTTTTTGTGAAGAAACAAAAATTGTGAAGAAAAAAAAAATTCCAACTGGATTTAGAAATGGCTCAACATTCACTCATGTCTTTGTCATGCCAACCCTGCAATTCCATCATCACCCTAGGATCTTATAATATGCCATAGATATAACAAGTCAGGCAATCTATTTTAGCTCCACCCATAAGATATGAAAAACACAGAGTTTAATGATGTGGCTGCTATGGGATGGTTGGTTTCATTAAACAAAACCACAAACAACCTCTTGTTTCAGTGTAGACTTAGGGAGAAAGAGTAAAAAGTAGAGATGTGAATTGGATGACAAACTCCAAATATATGGACAATGAATTTGTCACCTGCTGGCTGGTCAGAGGGATGAACTACTTGACTTAGATAGGAAAGCCTGATATCTAATGAGACTTTTACATTACAGTATCATGAAAAAAATCCCACCCCAAAACAGAGGAAACATTGCATGCAATCTCAAGAAAACTTCAATAGAGACCAGAACTTCCAGGCTATATTGCCAGCTCTTGACTTCTCTTGGGCATGCTATTTAACCTCCCTATGAAACATTTTTCATGAGCACCAGAGGGATTCAGATCTCCAAGCCTCATTAATTTTCATTAGACTTGTGCAACTCCACCCCTTGGGTCCTTTGAAAATATCCCTTCCTGTGTTTTTTCGTTGAATTCCCTGTTAAATAGGGATAATAATTACAACTGATCAATCTGTTTAAACAATATAGTTATAATATCACAATTATCTTCATAGATTATATTCAGCACTGAAATAAATGCATCATAATAAATAATGCAGAACTTTAACATCTGTTCTAGTTAGTAAATAATTCACAACTCAATAATTAATTTTCTAGCTGCTCATTTATAATTCATAAATATTTGGCAAATATCCAGAATCTGAAAATTTTTATCTGAACTATTATTTGAACTTTTCCTTTTAATTTTTACTTACTCACTTATTTGTGTCATTTAATTTGGCATTCAATTAAGACAGTATTGTTTTCTTTATTCTAGGTGAATGAGTGAAATTCACCAAATGTTGGAAATAAAGTCACCATCAACACAGAATAATGAATATTTGCTTAGTCTGACTTCTCTGTGCCCACAAAAATTCACAATGCTTTGAGGACCCACCACCATTTTTATGAACACCATGGTTTGTGGAGTCAATCTCAGCACCTTTGTGTTATGTACACTCTACTCTGTTCCTCTGCCAACTTGACTTCTACCCAACTGTTCCATTAAGTAATTCTCTGATTTACACCCAGTACTTACCTACTGCAGCTAATTAATACACACATGATGATCTGGAATTTGATGACCAAAATTTGTGTGGTGATATTGTGAAACAATGCCATGATTTACAGGAAAACATACTTTTAGACTGCTAGTTCAATAGATCCCCAAGAACTTAAATGCCTTTTTTAACCCTGTCACATTAGAAAAAAATGACAAAGGCATCTATGACACATCAGGCTGTGGCTGTCTTAATAAAAAAAAAAAATACAACCTCGAAGTTCAATCAGTGCTTTTTATTCTGCAAAACATGAATTGCTAAATATTGCAAGTAATCATTACCCTCAGTGTGCATTTGTAATAGAGCTCAGCAACAGAAGACCTGAAAGACTGAGATTATCCAACCTGAGGCACCTTCCTTTGCTGGTTAAATTGGGTAATTAGTTTCTGCAGGGTACTGGGGGGAAGAGAAAACAATGAGTCTGCTCTACAAGGCAATTCCGGCAGTGGGCTAAAATATTTTGAGGACACACATCTTGCTCTTCAGTGAGTACGTACAGGGCCAGAGCAGCTTTGCTCTTTAATCACTTCATGGAGAAACTGAGCCCTTAACTGCTGGCTGATGATATTCCTTTTGTTTTAGGAGCAGAACAAATAAATATTAAGTTGCTACTTTTTCCCCTTGAGAGGTGATCCCTACATTCACCAAATATTCCTGATTAAGCCTCCAAGACAGTCTAGAGTCGAAATGGATAGTTTTAGTTTGGTTCTCTCTCCAGAGGACTGAAAATATGAAACTCATTTACATCTGGATTTAAATGCCTGTTCAGAACTACGTTGCCCATGTAGATACATCCCAGCTCTTGCCTGTGTCAGCTCGTGGGTGAGGGTATAGGAGTTAAAATGGGACAGGAAGCCAGGCTCAGGGCACAGCCTGCTGTCTTCAGCACTGATGGCTGCACTTCTGTCTCTAATTAGACCTTGATCAGATTAATAATGTATTCAGTCCTCCTGAATGCAATGGGACTACTGCTGGGGACAAAACATAAAAAGCAAGTTTAAGTGCTACAGGTGGTTAGATTGTCGATAACTAGAGCCAGAACCTTTCATATAACAACTCAAGTAGGGAGAAGCTATCTTCTACCCAGAATTTCCATGCCTATTACTTCACCAGAACCATTAGGATTGTTATACAGTGAATATCCCTGAGACAGCAAAGTATCATTATAATGGACTTTTTGTTAAGAGTTCAGAGCATCCATAAGCCTATTCACACAGCAATGTGCTTCCATAAAGCTTTGAAGAGTGGGGTTTAGAAAGTGGAAAAGTAGCACAAAGGTAATTCAATAAGATGTTGATCTCACAAACAGTATCAAAAGACTAACTTTTACATAAAATTGTGACATTTACTTTTAAAGCTAAGAATATTTTTCCTGTTCATATTATTTTCATTAGGGAACTACACCTATTATGCATTTTCTCCCACTCAAGTACAGATGAATGAGACAAAAAGCCAGATATTAAAAGAATTAATATAATATCCTGATACCCTGTAAATAAAGCTTGGTCTATTATCCATTTGCTTTAAGTATCTCTTTGTTCAGTCACCATTTTTCAGGTCATCTCCACAGATTAATCCAAAATAGCTGTATCAGGCACCAGCCCTTGAAGCACTACCTACAGATGTAGGAAGCAGAAAACAGCTGTGTTCATTGTACTCTGCCGTGAGGATCTTTGCAGCTTTAAAGGGATTTGGTGTAACCAAGGACAGGGTCTACATGTTCATTAATACTAAAATAAATTTAATTTGCTTTGAAACAACCTAAATACTCAGGCAGATCCTCCTATCGAGGCTTCCAAAGTCACTGCTGACAGTTTCCTTATACCTTATAGTGGTCTAGTCATTTGTATACTTGTTTAACTTGGGACATATACAGATCAGGGGGCTGGAACAACTCTCCTGTGAAGAAAGGCTAAGGGATATGGGTTTGTTTAGCCTGGAGAGTAGAAAGCTTTGGGAAGACTTTATGACAGCCTTTTAATAATTAAAGGAGGCATTTAAGAAAGATGGAGAAAGACTTTTTAGCAGGGACTGTAGTGATAGGACAAGGGATAAATGGTTTTAAACTAAAAGAGTGTAGATTGATATTTGATATAAGGAAGAAATTCTTTACAATGAGTGTGGTGAGTCACTGAAACAAGGAAATCTAGAGAAACTCTGAATGTCCCTACTTGGGAGTGTTCAAGGTCAGGTAGGATGAGGCTTTGAGCAATCTAAACTAGTGGGAGGTGTCCCTGCCCATGGCAAAGAGGGTTGGAACTTTCCAGCTGAAACAATGGTACCAACTCCTAGCCCAACAAATACTTAATTATTCCACATATGATGCAACAACTTTAATAAGACAGCTTGAAAGAACACATCTGAGAATATCCTGGTGAGTTACAACATCTTCTAGGAGACCATACATGTCAGTAAAACACTCAAAGCATGGAATTTTATCTGGTTGCCCCATGTCCATAGTGATCTACAGGACAGAAGATAAGGTCTTGCCTCTAACTACTTCTGTTTTCTTCAAAACAGACTGGTGGGTAAAAAGCTACTAGCACAAGAAGGTTCAAGGTTTTAATTCCCATTTATATCTCCTGATTTTCTTTATTTCCTCATAGATATGTGGCTTAATCCTCTTTGGCCTCCTTAGGCAGTTCCCTGCTCGGCATGCTCTTTTTAAGGAGGATCTATTATACGTGCAAACCCTTGTACTCACTGGATGGGCAACCTGCATGGTGCATTTCTCTGAGACAGTAGACACCTGAGCACTGCACCCAGAAGCACAGGTACTAAACCTGTCAGAATGGGAGGCTGATGAAATTTTATAGGGTGAGCCTTAACTAACTTCCCTGAGTCAGAACAGTGTGTGAATCTCAGCCTTGTGACTACTGTGAGACTGTCATAACCAAAGGATTATTCATCCTTGTCCTTTGAAAATTCTGTACTAACACATACAGACTTGGCTGACAACATAGTTGGTATAGTAGTGAGTTTTTAAACTAATAATAAGTGGAAGAAAGTGACTTTCAGAAATGGTGCTTATGAATCATATTGTTCAGTCTAACCACATGGGTAAGTTAAGGCTATGACTTAATGACACCTCATTAAATCCATGATGTACCTAAAGGAATAACCTAAGTCACAAATAAGTAACAGACTCCAAGGCCCAAAGTATCAGGACATTTGAAAATAATTGATGATAAATTCTAGAAGTATGCAAACATCAATGAAGGTGTTTGAGTAAAAGTGTAGGCAGACTGATATTGGGAGCAAAGAAATTTATGACAGATTTCCCAATCCCTTCTTCTCATTTCTTAAATAATGCATGATCAGAAACGAGAACAAGTCAACACCTCATTATCTGATGTACCCTGCTCTCACAAGTCACACCAGCATGCAGATTCCCAAAGCACTGATTCCCAAAGATGCAGCAGTGTTGTCTAAGCCATTAGGAGTATCAAGAAACATTTTATACAACATGGTATTGGTAATAATTTCACATGCAATGTCAAGTTCATCCTAAGCATATTTGGTGGCAAGAGATCAAAATAAATTATAAGGCTAGAGAGGTCTAAGGAAAAGGAGGTTTTGCAAGTCCTTTGCTGCAAAGGGGCTAGTTTTTTCTTTTTCTGAAGTTATGACATTTTGCCTTTGGATGATTTTGTCTGCAAATACTCTAGACCAGTATCAGAAGGAGAGCAGAAAAGTAGCGAGTGTACAATACTTTCTGTCACATGCATCACATGGTGTCTTTTGGTTCAGCAGCCATAAACAGCTTTAAAATTGAAGGCTAATTCAAATCAGATTTTAGAAACACAAAGTCTTAAAACATTTGCACCTAACTAGGGGATTACACTCTTATCCTCAGAAAAGCTTTTGAAAAAAACAACCCTGTAGCTCAGATTTTAAATTGGGTCTTCAAAACCCTCTTGTTTGTAGCTATGTCATCTGCTTGGTTGCCTATTGTCAAAAGGTAAAATACCTTATAGAGAGAAGGATTTGCATAAATTGCTATCACCTGCTGGCCATCCTGGGTTAATGAAAGTGGGGAAAAAAAATAAAAGCATGAAGCATTTGAGCTTAATCTTGGTTGACTGTTTCTGTGCCAAAACAGATGAGCAAAATATTACTGTGGTTGTCTTAACTTGCACATCATTTACATACTGAGGGCAACGATCACCTGCTGTGACCTGGGAGATAAAAACAGCCCAAAGAGGCTACGGAATCTCCAGTCCTAGAGGTTTTCATGACTCAGGAGTACCATACCATGACTGACCTGAGAGTCTGTTGGCAACAGCTGCAGTTTGAGCTGGATGCTGGCATAGACCTACTCGTATCCTTTGTAATAACCATTTCTGTGATAGCATATAATGCTAAGTGTAAAAGTTAACATAGTGAATATAACTATTTATACAAAAGATAATAAAAACTGCAGTGATTGTGAAAGCAGTAATTTTGTTCAGAGGAATAAAGAATAGTTCTGATAATTTACTGCAGTATAAGGTCTTTTACCAATTATGTCATGAATTGTTTTTATAGCATCAGTTCTTTCCTATTTAGACAATTCACAGGAACCTAACGTTAATATTCACAGGGATTTTGCATTAACATCAAAAGAAGAGATGACAAAATAATAGCCAACACTTACCTACAGGTGAGTTTAATTTCTAAATGAGTTTCCACACTGCACTATCTAACAAAGTTAGAAAGTATTTAGACTTGCCAAAGTTTACTCTCTTTTGTGTGAGAGAAGAAAGAGGAACTGGGCTTATCGTTGAGCACTTTTAAACATCTGTGAGATTGACCAAAGCATTGTCTGGAAATCTCAGAAAAAGTCACCTTATGTATACCAAACTATTCTAGCTGTAACAAATATATTACACACATAAACACATTAAACTATAAATTATTGTAACAGTGGATCCCTGGATTGTACACTATATAGTTGAACTATCAGTGAAAAAGGTGTTTGATTAAGACCTGTATTACTGCACACAACAGACCAACTCTGCTACGATACATCTGCTCTCTTTATCCCAAATGCATCCAGCTCACTGCACATGCAGTGCAATACAATGAATGTATTGCTTTCAATCTCTGGACTGAAAAAATTGCTGGAAATCTCTGATTGGTCAGTAGGAGACATATCTGAGTTTAAGAATGAGCATAAGAAGCAGTCTTGTTATACATGCAGTGCAAGGGATGCCCATAGAAGGTTAATCCATTCTCAGAAGTACCTGGAGTGCAGGATCACTAATTACTCGACATCTCATCTCCAAAGATTTGACTTGTGTTTTATTGTCTGAACATCACCATTTCTTGATAGTCTACTTGGGCAGAAGGGGGTGAGGGAGGAAGGCACTGAGCTGATTTAAATCAGCAGACAGTCTGACTTGTTTCACAATTCTGAAGTTTGAATCAGTAACTGAGTAAAATCTATTAGTCATGAGAAAACTCATTGAGTTCTGGACTAGTATGTAGTAAGATGGCAAACATTATTTACTCCAGCTACAATAGCACTATCTCTTTAGAATGCTCACAATTCATTAGAAGGCAGGTGAAGTAAATTTAATTTTGTCAAATTATCATGTGAGTTCAGTATTACAGAGAATGGAGTACATTTATATTTTGCATATCCTAGGTACATTATTTCTGTTTGCTAGGGATTATTTTCTATCTGCCGGTACACAGGGAAATAAGTGTGTACCAGCAACAGAATTAAGGTCAAAATCATAACCAACATTCTGCTGTAAATATCCAAGATTAAAATAAAAGTATTTTTAATAGTGTTAGAAATCTCACCACCATTTTAATGCTGTGACATTTGAGCAATAATAATCTTTCTTCCTCTCACAGAGATGTGTATTTTTGTCAGCAAATGTTGCAATACATGGCTTTAAGACTAAAAATAAAGTTATGTCAAACCCTTACATAAACTAAGAACAAGATCAAAGCCAAGTGACTTGCATTTGATTCACTGATGCCATTTTAATACTAGGGAGTAATGATGTACCAAAAAATATTAGCTAAAGCTTACTGGGTGCAAACATAAGTTATTTCAAAAGCATGTAAAACAATGTGTAAGATACCAGTTCATGTAAAACATGATGAATTCCTTGAAGTGGAAAATATATTTTACAAGAGTTTGGCAAAGAGTGAAACAAAAACCAATAGAATTTGTTGCATAGCTTAACCATAGGTTTATCCTCTTCCATTCAAATTAATGGGTTAGCAATTTACATGCCAAGTCTCAGATCTCAGGGATTAGAAACAGCTGAGATATACTGCAACACTGAAGTTTATGATGTGAAAATGCTGACAGATTCAAGTAAAATGGCACTGCTGCTACATCAGGTGGGAAACTTGATCCATGAACTATTACTGGGTGGATGTAAATGTCTGAATCCACAGCTTCAGTCCAAAGGATTCAAATTTGCCTGTGGGATGTTGCCTCGACTATCTCTCTCTGTTTACAATACTCTTCAAAGTCATATCATACCTTAAGCAAGCTTCATATCAGCTACTTCTAGAAAAAATATGCTGTAGTGGATCACCAGCACAAGGCTTGCATGACAGCTGAGCCTGCTTAACAGTTTAAGAAAGGGATTAACAGATGTATTTTCTCAAGTGCAGTGCGTAAGCTTCCCTCCTTCTCTTTCCTTTCTGTCTCAGGATTTGCAGCACTGTGGTCCCTGCCCCCCTCTGATACTCCCTGTGCCCTGCACACCTGGTTATGACAACCAGCCCTCCAACTCAGAGGCATCCCAATGGAAAAGTGGCATTCTTCATAAAGACAGTTTTTTCCTGTGGACTTTCCCCAAAGCCTATATTATACAGAAGCTCGTGGCAAAACCCCAGGCTAATCCCTCTGGATGAGGGTGTTGTGGCTTTCTCCTGCTACAGCTTGTTGTCAAAGTCATTTTACAGTGCAGCCTGTTCCTCTCACCAAGGAGATCATCTTAGCAAGTACTGGACATCCTGTGCAGTTGTAAAGGAAAACACCAACCAAATTCACTGCATTTGATTTCCACAGAGATCATTACCTTTTACTTTTTCCTCAGGCCATGGCTAAATAGGGCTTGTGGAGCCTTGGGACTGCATTTTTTATTCACGGCACATCTCTGCTTCTTACAAAACTTGCCCAAAGTACAAAAAAAGTTAGAAACAAAATATAAAGAAGAAGAGTCCAAATACTGTACCGACCATGACAGTCTCTCAGGTGTGAGGTAATTGCAGCATCTGGCTGTCATGGTAACAGGCACGACTGCAATTAATAAAATTTCAAGTGTGCTATATGTGGAAGATGTTAGGTAGAAACCTCCATGAGCCTGTGTGGTTAAAGCCACTCCTCCTTTCCCTCTTACCCTACCTGAAAACTCTCCTGATGTATCTCAGCCAGGTGCCAGATTTTCTTCAAAGATTTCAAACCTTTGTGCAAAGCCACTGCCAGCCACTCATAAACAGAACACTACATTTCCTTGCTGAAGAAATAATACCAAAACCCTATGATTTGGAGAATGGAGCCATCAGTTTTTTATAACATGTGCTCTTGAATACCAGGAACTAATCTAATATTACATAAACCACTTTTCACTTTACAGTCATCACATCAGCTTGGTTTTCCAGCCAATGTCATGCTGCCCTGCAACTGCGAAAATCAATGAAAGTTAAAATCGCACACATGAAGGCATTGTCTTGATCTGCACTGCCATTAATTTAAACCATTTGGGGAGGCTAAAAAGCAACCCAATTATTTTCTATTTGCAGTTCAAGGGTAGGGCTAATACACAGAGCAATACATTGTATGTAAGGAAATGTAAACCTGTCAGTTTACTGCTAAGTGACCCAGCTTATATAGATGTAATTAGAAAGTTATTAAACCACAGTCCCTTTAGCCATGGCTTCAGCTGAACAGTTCTGCTAATACTATCCATTAAATTGCATCCATTTATAGCTCGAGCACTATCACTTCTTAATAGCATTACTCCTAACAATCAACCAGCATATGCTTTTTTTAAGCATTAATCCTTGCCTGCCATTGATTACCTATAAACACAATATAAATTAAAATTAAAAGAACTGTAACATTATCCTGGGAGGCACACCCACTCTTTCAGGTGTGCAGAAGCTAAGAGCCAAACCTGCTCTCTCCTCACCAGTGCATGAGAGGCTGGAGGGACCAGATGATACGGCTGGATGTTGTAGCTCACCCAGGGAGATGTCCTACCTGGGGTGCAGGACTGTGCTGATGGACACCTTGCCAGCGTGGTGCTAAAAGTGATGGCTTTGATACCTTTCTCAGATGCCTTCATAATTCCTTTCAAATGTCTGTAGCTAAGAAAGGGCAAGGTTTAGCAGAAATTGGCCAGGTAACCTTGATATAAAGGTGCATCTCATTTTTTTCATGGAACAGTTTTTGCCACATAACCATCTTTTCTGTGAACAGTCCATAGGATCACAGAAGGAACCTGATCCAAAGGGCAAGTTAAACACAGTGATTTGTGCCACGTAACCAGATACTAAGTTTCATTTTACTAATCCTTTAGAAAGGTTGAACCCTGTCACCAGGAAAGATACTCTCATTCCACTCTGGACATTTCACAAATTCACAGCTCTTACACAGGTCCACACAAGAGGTCATTAGATCCACAAAATTTCTTCAAAATATGTTCAACCAGAATGCAAATGAAGATCTGTGGCAGGAAGAAAAATTTCCTCTTTTTTAAATTAACCTTTTCTTTTTTCATCCACATTGTCTGATCTGTATTAGCCTGAGAAACAGTATAATTTCAGTTATATCTCTTTTTAAAATCAGGTATTTTCCTAACTCCCTGCTCTATCTGCGGGAAGGTACACTTTACTAGAGATTAAATCTAGAAACGTCCAGGCTTCTGATGTTGTACTGCATGGAATAATTTAATTAGGTAATGGTACATCAGTATTTTTAGGAGAACTTTAATTTATTACATGGAAGTGATCATAAAAGTTGAATGAGCTCTGGAAATAACTTGTTCTTTTCTGAGACTGTTCAAAACTTCATCTTTATTTTTAGATTTATAAAATCTATCTTAATTTAAAACTGTATAGATACAGGGTACTTAGAACATATATAATTAGAAATGAGAAGTCTAGGTTCCTCTAGGGCAGGAGCTGCAAAATTTTCCGCAAGACTGACAGTTGCACTGAGGGTGGTTTACCACTGGAGACAAAATATTTCTTTATCATAAAATGGCTTGCTTCTCACATTCTTTCAGGTGCAATCACCCATCAATTAGGTCTGCTGGATCTAATTTCAATACTGTAGTTTCCTAGACAAACAGAAGTAGAGGAATTCTGCTCCTTTAGTAGCCCCTAGTCTTTCCTCTCAGCCTTCCCTCCTGCACAGGATACGGTGTTGAAACTCTTAAGTCCAAGAGGATACTTGTGACTGTACCCACAGGTCCAATGCATTGACAGTCCTGCTCCTCCCATACCTCTGTGGAATTTCTTCTTCTTTCCTAGCTACTGTAGAAACTGTTTCTGATCATGGAGCTTTCTATACTGACTTCATCTTGAGCTTGCTCATTTAGATCTTGGCATTTTTAAAATGAAAGTATCAAGATCCTATACCTCCAAAGTACGAAACACTAAGGTAGAAAGCGAGTCTGTGTTTCTTAAAGCATTTCTTAGAAAAGACTATAAATTCCAGTGGGTAGGCTCCCTGGAATTAAGCAGTAGAAGATCTTAGAAGTCACAAATCAAAGAAGTTATGCAGTGCTAAAATACTAATAACTGCACCAGAATTATAGGTTTTGAAGCACTAAACTATTTGTACACTTTCTCATCAGAAATTTTTGTGTACTAAAAATATTAATGTGAACAGAGTCAGAATAGAAAAACCTCAGTGGATGGATGGCTTTACTGGAGTGGGCTAAATTTCACAGTGGAGAAGAGCAATCTTTTAAAACAGAGGCAAGCAATCTTAATTTCTCTGATCCCTGAAATAACAGCAGAACTACAGCAGAGACCACAATATGGCGTGATTTTAACCAAGGTGCATGACATTCTTGAACTGTTGGCTCACCATTCCATACTCTATATAAAGCATGTATCAGGAAATAAAATTTTTGGAGAAGAAAAGCCTCTTTTTCAATTTATTTGTTGAATAGTCATTGCATTGACACTGGAGATGCTAAGTGTCTTGCTGTTTTAGGTGTTTTATGCCCCCTCACATAGCAGTTGATTATATATATCTAAATGTTTTATAAGAAAAAGACACAAAGGGTTCTACTTGGAGAGAACTCCTGAGCCTGCATATTACCCTATTATCAACCATATAACCAGGTCTGACCTAGCATGGCAGCTTGTTGATATATTGCTGTAACAGCTACGTATACACATTGTAATACAGTTCAGGCTATTACCAATAAAAGTCAGTTATCTGGCCTCTGACATTTATACAAGCCATAAATATACAGAAATAAGAAAGCCAGAACCTGTTTTCCTCCCTCTTGCCATCCTAATGATTCAGGTTTTTTTAAACTTTTTAACAACCCTGTGTCCAAGAGCTGTTCAGCTCTATGCAGTCATTGTGCACATTTCCATTTCCCTAAAATCAATGCAAAACTTTCATTGAATCTCTTTAACAACAATTTTTCCCTCTGCAGTTTTAATGCCTCAAGTACACTGTCTTAAAATGAAAATTATGAGATGACCTAACACAAAGTAGTCCAGTTTTGGTGTTTGCATTGAGACCTGCTTCCCTCCGAGGTATCACTTAAACTATAAAGCCAAACTGGTATAGCAGTCCAAATTTTTTTTTTTTTTTTTTTTTTTTTTTTTTTTTTTTTTTTTTTTTAATTTTACATGTTAGAAATGTAAAGCTGTTTGTTTTTGTTTTTGTTTTTTTTTTTAAAATCCCAGATGTTCTCTATGCTGAGCACACTTTGATATATTCTAGTTTACACCAACTTCAGCCACCACAATTGTCTTCCTGAGTCTGCACAGGCATCCTTGAAAATTTTAAATACTTCCCTTCAGCCTTGGCATATCAGCGCCTAATGGATGGTTTAATAAGTTACTAAAATGTGGTTGAGATAAAATCTGTGTGAACAGAGACAAGCCTCATGTGTTGTACTTAAGCTGTTCAATCTCAGCAGTCTGATCTCAGCACCAGAACTCACACAAATATACCAAACTATCCTGATATAAAGAGGTGGGTGGCACACGCACCTCCTCTTAACTTGAGAAATGGGGTCATGAGCACCACTTGGAGAATTATACCTTTTTAAATATTTAAATACAAGCCTTGCTGCCAAACCTGATTGCCACAGTGAAAAATGTGGGTTTGCAACTGGCAATCCCATTGACCAGGCCTGGCAAACCCACCATCCTAAGGACAAAACTGCAGTCCAGATCAATGGGAATTAATTTAAGCATAAATTCTGTGTGTGAGGATGATGAGCAACAATGCTTTCCCCAGCTTGGGCTGACATCTTTCCAGTCAGCCAGGCAGTCTCTACCAAGGTTAGGTAGAGTGTCTGTCATGCAAACACAATTTTAAAATAACAGACAAACAGGAAACAAGTACGTGTGTGACCCTAGTAATTAGTGAGCTGCTTTGAAAACTGATGACATCTCAGATGCTAGCTTCAGACACTAATATTTTTGCAGGTAGCCTTGTCAGTCTGTCTTTGGCTTTTACATCTTGTCCTGTCTTCTGCACTGTCATCCTCACGTTTGTTCCTGCATCGCCTGCATTTGTTCCCAGATCTCATCTTATCTTGTTTGTATCTTCACCACATACCAGGCTCCTTTCTTGCCCCTTGGTTTGAGTCTTTTATGACTTCTCCAATTCTTGGTCTTATTTGTCAAAATTTGTCTTGATTTCTTTCACTGTGATTCAACAGAGTTTAACCAATAGGCAGGACCCGTTTGTGACAAACTGAATCAGACTACAGCTTGCTGCATCTGCTTCCACCAAGTTTGAGAGCTCTGACTGCTGTAAACATATGATGGAAAGAAACTTGTTGAGACTAGGAAGATCTACACTCTGCCTGGTGTCATTTTTTTTTTTTAATTGAATGTAACATGATGAATTTTGGGAAAGGCATGTCTTCTCTCCTCCATTTTCATGGGGAATGTTGGAAGCAAGTTAGGATCGTAGAATCATCATGGTTGGAAAGGACCTTCAAGATCACCAAGTGCAATTGTCAGTCCTACACCACCTTAACCACTAAATCATCACCCAAAGTGCTACATTCTACTTGCCTTTTGAATACCCCCAGGGATGGCACTCCACCACTTTCCCAGGCAACCAGTTCCAATGTTTCACCACACTTTTGGTGAAGAAATTTTTCCTAATATATCCTTATAGTCAGAACCTCCCCTGGCACAACTTCAACCCATTTCCTCTTGTCCTAAAGTTGAAAGAAGAAAAATGTATGAAGACTATTAAACACAAAGACATCATCAGTGGTTCAGGAAGCCTCTGAACTGCAGATCAGCAAAAGCTGTGGAAATACATCAGCAAAGTGTCTTTACCCACCAGCCCTACTCCATCCTGCTGTTGCCTTCAGTTCAATACAGACTTACGTGGTCCAAGAGAGATATCGTTCTTCTCAGGTTGTCAAGGGAAAATCATCATCAACATTTATAATCAAATGTGTTTACTGGGAGAGAATCTGGAAAACTGAAGGCAGGACTTCTGCCGTCTGCTTAACAGAGCCACAGCTTCAGGTACCTCTGCTCTTGCCCAAATGTGAACTGACTGTTAGCACCCAGGGACATCTTCCAGAACGGACATAATATCCCTGCACGAGGATCTCCCCACAAAGCTTAGGTAATGCCTTTCCAAATGGCCTGTCTCCTGGTCAGAGAGAAGATGATAAATGTGGGAAGAAGGGTGCAAGTCCAAATAACTCTGTGAGAGAGATGGCAACAGGGGACCCACAGAGCCCACTGGATTAACTGAAGGAAGGAGAAAAGGGGACATTCAGATTGAAGCAATCCACATCCCCAGCTAATGGCATGTGTCTTTTGTAAGGTTTAGATATCACAGAACAAGCAGCGCCCCAGGCATGGAGGGAAAGCTTAAGTTTTAAGGCCTCCATAACCAGAGGAGACCTGAGAGAACAGTCCCTGACCTAGGCCATAAGTTTGAGTGACAAAAGACACAACAGACATCTATCAGAGATGAACCTCCTGATAGATGGCATTCCCAGAGTCAGATGTGACTTCTTGAAAGCTTTCCTAATGTGACGATGCACAATTAAATAACACTTTGTGGAGACTTGCTACGAGGCTAAAGAAGATCTCTGTTTCTGAACAACCTCTGAAATACAAAGCTGGACTCCACTGATGGACGGTGGAGTCTGTTTCAGCTTGTAGCAAAGAAGGATGAGATCAAACAGGATTTGATGTGGTGTAGCACAAAGCCTGAGCCCTAATCCTGTTTCTGAAAGCAAATGTGTTTCTTTTATGTACTGAATACACTTGTTTCTCAGTTCAGGTCCCAAAAGACAGGAGCCTGCCAAGGGATTGAGACGTGTGGGCAGGAGGTGCTGGCTACAGGTGAGGAGGCACCATGGCACAGGCCATGACACACACTCCAGCCCAGGGCTGTCTGGGGATAACCTGAGTATCTGGCAAATCTGTCTGCAGCAATGTTCTGCACTATTTGTCCAAGATACTCTTCTCCCTCCTTGCGAATCCAAGCAGTGACCTAGTGGACCCCTAGGAAGAGTCCAGATCCAATGCAATTAGCAAGAACATCAGAAAATGTCTCCCCAGCGCGCAGCTCCATATAGCCAGGGCACAGCTTGAACATGTTTATTTTGTGCAAAGCTTAAGAAGAATTTGCATTAGAAAACAGAGACAAATGGAAATTTTGGCTTTCACTGCTGTTTTTAAAGCAAATGTCACCCAAAGAGCTATTTACCTATTATCTAGATTCTGTTGTTGATAATGGCAGCTTTGCAATATGAATTTTTAAAATTTATTTTAAAGAGGTATTAGGAAATGCATTTTGCACCATGTAATTATATTAATAAAGACATTTGTTTGATGTTAAATATTTATTCTTTCCTCACTGTAATCATACTTTTGATGCTGCATATATTTACAACAAGAAATGCATTTTCAAATGTCTTCAGCCTGATTTTATGATTATTTGTTAATCACAATCCATTAAAACCTTGAGGTTTTGAGTGGAGGGTTTGGGTGCTTGTTTTGGTTTGTTTTTTTTTTTTTTTTGGTTTTTTTTTTTGAATGGTCTCTTTTGCTTCAGCACAGTGAAAAGAAAAAAAATGGGACTAGCATGTAGAATTTAACTAAGATTTATTTATTTTATTGTCAAAATTAATAATAGGGAGTAATTAAGTACTTTGAAGATGTCCATTTAGTGGTCTTTGAAGCATAATCCCATTAAGATTAATAATGAATTACATCTGAAAAAGACTATGTCCCTTAATGCTAATGTCTTTGGCAAGGTGGATAAATCACTCAATTTAACAGCAAAGATGGATGTACAGAGGAGCTGTAGCTGCCCTTGTTTGATGTTAAGAGGTTCTTATTTTGGTGGTTGTTTTGTTTTCTTTCTATCTAGAAGACCCAGGAACTCATGATCGTTTCTAAAATGTTTGAGGAAAGCCGCACTCAGAGATGACTATCTCCCTCAAAAATCCCCACCCACTTGCCATGACTGCAAACCTTGCTGGTAATAGTCACACCACTCCTGAAGACCTGTTCTGCCAGCAGATCTTGGCCATGGTGCACACAGCAAGCCTGAAGCAGGCAAGATGGACTGAAGGGTTAGACAGTGAAGGGAATGCAGATGATCTAGTTCTGATTTGGCTCCGTAAGATGTGCACCTAAGTGTGCCATGTAGTTTTTCACAGCCTTCATGATTTCAACTTCAAACTTCACTGTGGTGCCCCAGAGAGAAGAGGTTCTGCTTCTTTCCCTGGAATGGCAACATTTTTAGGGATGTGCACAGCTATGAAGTAAAAGATGTGAAGAGTGGCCTGAGGGATGCACTCAAGGATTGAAACAGAGCATGCAAAGGGAAGTTTGCATGGACTAAGCTATGGCTCACACCATCCAGACTGTACCAAGGAAGAAGCAATCTCTCTTTGGCCTCCTTTCAGGTCCAGCCTTGTAGAACAGACCCAGTGGGACAGATCTCTGTTCCCACTTACGTGGCATCAACATCACTGGCAGGACCTCCTCTCATACCTCGCTATTACATGTGTGTCAGTCAGCTAAGTCTTCATCCTGCTTAATTTCTAAGAGCTAAAGAGATCATATTACACACTGATATAGCCACAAAATCAGTGCTGCTTTGCCCAGCAAATAATGGCATATGTCACTTCTGATTACAGTCAGTTAAAGGAGGCAACAAACCTCACAGTATGTACAGCCTTCAAAGCATGTATTAAAAATACATTTTTATGTTGTAATTGATTACTAAGATTGATGCATTGATTTCTTTCCCTCACATCTGAGAAGCAATTGCACAGACTTATATTCAAAAGAATGCACATAATATCCTTGGAAAACTAAGCATGAAGAATCAGTTTAGATTTCCCTGAGTATGAATTTGGGGAGAAAAATTATCCCTCCACCTTCTCACTACTAATGCAGCAGGGTTTATTTTTGAATGAAGGTAATATGAGCTCAAATTAAATGTCAAATATAATTTAACATTAAAGCATGAAGTGGCTGAGTGTGTGCGTGGTAAAACTAGCAGCTCTTCTGAGTGGTTAATTGCTATCTACAAAGTAATAACCTATAAAAAGATCTCTCATTTTCAGTAGTGAGGCTTAAATTTACTGTACTGGAAGAATTCTAAGAAAATAGAGTTTAGAATCCTTTTTAGTCACCAATGCCACATGAAGACACATAATGCCAAATAAAAACATCTGCAATCTGGCTGCTTACTTCTCTGGGAGATGTCTAGACTCCTTTTATAATCAGCAGTAAGAAACAGACACTTCTAGCCTGTAGTTCATCATGTACTAAACTAGATATCTAAAATAGGCCAGAAGAATCTCATCTGAGAAGTGCCTATTTATCTTTTCCACTGACTGTAAAGGAAGCCAGAGGCAGAGGCAGAAAGCTACAAGGCTATGTGTAGTTTTAATCATCTTCTGCCAACAGGATCAACTGACCAATATATTTATATATATATTTGCAGCATTGGTCAGTTATATATATGTGTTTTCACTGACACCTGATAGGTAGCTACTATTAGTGTTAGAAAGTGGCTATTTTATGCAGCATGCTGCCCACTGTAGGAAGTAGTGGAATCCTTGCCAAAAGAAACTCCAGGTCTGAGGTTTCAGGTCTGAGGATAAAGTCTGGGAAGACATTACAACAATCAAAACAGCTAAAACATAAGGACATTATCTCCCATGCATTTATACACCTGCATAGTTCTATCTGTACAAATACTCCTATAAAGCAGAGATAGATGAGTTTTTAAGCATGTTGTTGGCTACCAGTGGGCAAAAGACTTCATGCTGCAGTACAATGGACTGGCTGGAAACCTCCACTAAACCAGCTGATTTCTGCTGGAGGGGAGGGGAAGTTTCAATAGGGAAAAGCAAAACAGGAAAATGTGCCTTTTACATTGGCATACTTCAATAGGTTATGGTTATGACTTATTTTCCTTTTTTTTTTTTTTCTTGGTAACAATCCTGAATATGTAACACTATAAATAATACAGAAAATCTGACTCTGATGCATTAGGAATAGCTATACAGAATCTTGATATAAATGAAGTTAATGGCAAAGCTATCACTAATTTAAATTGATTTCTGATTTCAATCCTTCAGCATTTATAACAACTAAAATTCTCAGGTAGTTTCCAGAATATGAAATACTTTACATAACTATTTCTTCTGTAATAAGGAGAAAGAGATTTCAGATAAGAGAAAAAAAGAAATTAGTTTTGTAAGGGAATTATCACTGGGGTCAGTGAATAAAAAATAATAAACTATAGTTTTCATCATAATTTCTTGTCTGCCTTCAAAGTTGCAATTCAAAAGTGTTACACAGTTGTGCAATTTATGTGCAGTGACAGGAACTTAAAATGTTTGGGCTTATCCAATGATAGAGAAGTACTGATGTAACAGTTCACATGGGTCATGTAAGTCACAGGATGGAGAGTGTTGGAAAGTTAAACTAACAGAGCAATCTGAACATAAAATATACCTTAAATAGTGAGAATTACTATAGAATCAGAAAAGCATTGAGGTATTTTTCTAAATACTAGGTATAATATGGAGTGACTGATATGGATGAAATAAATGGAGAGTAAGCAGCCTGGAGTCACAAGGGAAGGAGTAAGCAATTCCTGCCAAAACTTTCCACCAAAGCAGATGCATCTAAGCCCCATGGAGCTGCTCTTTTACCCTAAGACAAAAAACTTTGAAAGGTAAGCAAGGCTTAAGTCTCACTGAAAAATCCTGGTTTGTTTGATCTCTGATGTCCAAAGTCAGCGCTGAAAGTGGGCCAGCAGCCTAATACCAGCTCGTGGCTCTGGTAACACAGTGACACTCCACACGGATGTTGCCAAACGTGCAAGTCTGCAGGAGGGTTTTACACAGTGGCACAAGCCTTGGGCATGGTTCTGACATCCCAGGCTGTTGCCAGCTTGGCCACTGCTTGCCCTCCCTGCGGAGTACCGGGTGCCAGCCTGAGCTGTTCCGAGAGGCTCCCAGCTCCTCCTGCCCTCTGTGTCCAACACCAGGTGCTGCCATGTTGGCAAAAGCATCTCAGCACCATCACAGCACTCCTGAACTACCTCATTTACAACAGCAGGAGAGCAGTTCTTTGCTTGCCAAAGCAACAGTCACTCTTTGTAGTACGGGGGGGGGTGTCACAGCAGCCAAGGGGAAGGCTCCTCACTCCTGTGATCTCTGACTGATAAAGATAATGAGTGTTTTTTTCAGGCCCTAAAGCACTGTGCAGAGGACATACCCCTTGACATTGAGACAGAGGGGCTTATAGTAGTATGCTCTCAGCTGGGATCTAAGGTACAGGAAGCTGGTGGTGTTCTGATTTCCAGGATCACAGAAATCACAGTTTTAGGGGTTGGAAGGGACCTCAAGAGATCAAGTCCAACCCCCTAATATTGGCTATCACATCAAAAATCTACTCGTAATATTTATTGTATGGTCTTCTTCTGCAAGCTAAACTCCAGCACAAATAATTAAGAACTTTCACTGAAACCTCAATATTTGATGATTTAGCAGAAAAGATGGGTTATAACAGATGAACGCCAGCAAATTTTGCTGAGGTGGTTTAGATGTTACTGCTCTCAGTTATTTTTCCCATTCTTCTGCCAAAGTTACCGCTCCTGGACAGAAGGGCAAACTAAAATATGGGCCCATGTCTCACACAGCCCCTTCAAACTGCTGAAGTATCAATCTGCAAAGCGATGCTACTGAAGTTCAGGTGTCCAGTCTGGTTTTGTTGACCCTGAAACAGGGCAGAGTTGAAAGAAGTATCTCCATCAAAAGCCTTATATTAAGAGATGAAGAAACAAAAATGTTTTAAAACTACCTCAGTTTTCTCTCTCAGTGAACTGAAGTCACAGACTTGTTTCTCCACAGCTGTCCTCTCTGCTAGCTGCTAATTTTATCCAGTCCTCCATTACAGGACAAGATGAAAAGGAAGTCGTGAAAGGATGTGATCCATAGCTCTCCTAAACCTTTAATATTTTTTAAGTTCCTCAGCCAGTTCCCAAATACCTTTTCTGGTTCTGTCATAATTCCAGAGCACAGAATGGAAACACAAAGTGCCAAACAGATGCAGCTATAAGAAAAAGCCAAAACCTTCTGTCCTCTCTCAATGATCTCTGACTTTCAGAATCCTGACTGAAAATTCATAAAATATTCCTTTTGTCTGTTGTCATCCTTCTTAAATACATAAAGAACTCATTCATGAATGTATAAACTTTTGTCAGTCTCTAAAGTAAATGGAGTTTTCTTTTGAAATGCTTAAATCAAAATCACTCAGTGTATAGCACTCTGCACTGTTATCCTCCTTTCTTCAGAGAGTGTGTCTGCTTTTGATCCTTTATTCCAGACTTCTCCTCAGCGCTCATTTCTCTGTCAGTTTGGGAGCTGTGCCCTGTGTTAGTGTTTAGATGGCATATTTTGGTGCTTTTCCTGTGATGTTTTTAAAAAATATCTCTTAAAATTGATGCTGCTAAAGGCTAAAGATGCTCAAAGATACTGTAATTGAGGCAATGTAATTGAGGCTTTTGTTTTTCCTCTTCACCTCTTCATTATTATGTGATGAAATAGTCAAGTAATGGCCAGAAATTCCATTTAAGTTGCATCAAGTTCTGCACCTGCCCAAGTAACAAGCTTTGGTCCATCCTACTACAGAATAAGGGCCCAAACTCACCAAGGACTGAAGACCATAGTCCAGGAAAACAGTTCCTCCTCAGGAGGCAGCAATCAATCTCTTCTACCTGGAATCTCTCCAGCCCCATCCCTCATATTGCATGCTGAGGGAATTATAATCTTGCTTTGATAAGCCATTTCTGTCATGCTGTGCAAGGAGAACAACATTTAGGTTTCTGGAGTCATGTCATCCCTTCCCAAACAACAATCAACATTCTCTGGGGACTGCTTCATGTAATACCTTTCTCTAATGGTTAAATTGTCTTTATTCATCTTACAAGAAGAGTAGCAACAAGGCAGCAGAGTCTGCGCCAAATCAGAATGTAGCTAAAAGAACAAAGAAATCTTCCTCTGGTGTATGTGTATATATATATTTTATTTTATTTTTAATAAACTTTTGCATTACACTCACTTTCAGAGACAGAGAAGTCTCTGTTAGGAAGCAACGGAGAACTCTGAGGTAGAGTAATTGGGAATGTGTCCTTCTGCAGCTCCTATTCACTGCTGGTGTTCAGCAATAAAAAGAGAATTGCAACCATGAATCACAAACACTACCATGCTGTCTTAATACTGCCTTTCAAGAACTGAAAAGACAAATACCACTTAGACAAGGAGAAACTCTCATATATCTGATACACCTCCAAATGCTCTGTGATTAATCTTTTTTCTTAAAAACAAACAAAACAAAACAAACACTGGTTGAACAAAAAAATCCCACATCCGACAATCTAGATTTCTAAAGCTTTGATGGAATGAGGCCATTGGTGAGCAACAATAGAACTTTACATGGAAAAAAACCCCAAACACTTCAGTAAACTTATCAAAAGAGCTATTCTTTTAGGTAGTTTTGGAGTAAATAAAAAAACACTTACTCCTTTAAGTTATTTGTTTGCATTAAATGATTCATTTGCATGTATTTGTCTAATCCCAGAGAGGTCATTGTGCTGCAGCATACTCACACATTCAATCGGGCTATTCTTTAAAGCCAAGTGCTGTGGCTTCTAAAGTGGGAGTGTGGATACCAGATTTCAGCAGAGTTGGAAATCCACTACATAAACTGAAAGAGTTTGCTGTTCTGTATTGTCCCTATCACGCTTGCTTGTTGAAACAACATCAGCCCTTCAGCAATGGGAAGCGGGTGGCTGGGGAGCAGGAGGGATGGATTTCTGACATGCTGCTTGGCCCTTTGGGAATCACTATTGGCTGTATGCAAAAGCCACAATGCTCTAGCTGTGGGCACTTTTTGAACAGCTTCCACAAGCCTCTCCAGGATTATGGTCCCATAGTGCTTAACTGGAAGGCAGTGAGAGTTTCAAGCATAGATTTCCCCCCAGTCATGCACACTGTTCATGCTTCAAGATGGGGGTTGAGTTTTTGGTTAGGCTGGTTGTCACCACCATTTCTGCCTATATGCTCTTGCTGCTTCTCCTGCCCTATAAATGACTCTCATCTGGATCAGGAAGGTGAACTGGCAAAAAACCATAGAAAATATGAAATTAAAGGATTTTTCCCAATTTAGGACCCTGAAGTGTTCCACTATGATTAATAAAAAGTTTAACTTAAGGAAGGAAATAGAAGCACATCTGGGTTAGGACAGCAAATATTTCTTACAGTCTCAGCTTATCTATCTATCTATCTATCTATCTACCATCTATCCATCCTTGCCCGTGTGCAATGCTTTAAGAACTGTGGTTGCAAAAGACTCTTATGTAAGCACTAATGCAATTTGAATAAATGGTGGCATTTACAAAGGGGCAATGGGAGGGTGAGACAGCCATTGCATAATGTAATCGGAGATTTATCCACCAAAGCTTTACATTTTGAGTGGGACAAACTGGATGCCCCAGAAAGCAGCAGTTAAACAAACACTGAATTTGTAAACCCATTCAGAATTTGTAAAAAGTATTGTTGTTTTATTACTGTTATTTATCTTGATTGTGTTTGTTCTGCTTAGAAGAAATAAAACACAGGCACTCTTTGCTTTAATTGCTGGGCCTATTCTTTAGTAAACAATGAAAAGTGATTAGAGATGTTTTTTGGCATGCACAGTCCAAAACCACCTAGTGAGAGTTCAAAGAACAAAGCAAATGCTTATTGGAAGAAATTACTCAGCTAACTAAACTGTGTATCTTTGAGTCAGACATTTTTTCAGCATCTTTACCCCATTTATCAGTGCACAATTACTGTCACTATTGTGTTGTGTCATTAGGCGTAAGGTTACAAGTGCCAGTCGAAATAAAAAAATTGCAGTAATGTTGGCATAATTTTTCATTATCGTCTTCATTAACCACAGCTAGTGGGAGTAAGAGTTTATCCTTGCTGTTGTCATCGTCATGACAACACTTCCAAAGCTTGTCTGCCGAGAGTTCACCAGATACAAAAAACTGAATGTCCTCATTATTCCGCTTCTCACACTCTCACCCATGCCAAGGGTGATCCGAGATGCACAGGGCCCTTGATTTATCCCCTGTGATTTCTCTTGACAGCCTGGTATGGTGTCCCAGCTTAAGGCAATCGGTCTGATTTCACAGTTTAATTACTGCTAATCTGAAGGAGCGTGGCCAATGCTAATGAGCCAGCAGCAATCAAAACAATAATGGCTAAACTCACCCTGTTTCATTCTTCTCTTTTTAGTAAAACACCCCTGCCCTGAAATAAGCAAGTAATTTCTCCTTCTCTGGACAACTGCTTTGAGAGAACAGATGAGCCTCATGTACAATTTTGTGCTATTTCAGAAGCAGACTGTAGGATTCCTTTATATTTGGCACTTAACCCCCCGTTTAATGTTAGTTTCCAAACAGCTTTGATTCAAGAAAAGAATCAAAAGTTGGAAAAGACTCATTAGCAGATCACTAGCTCGACTGCAGAACATCCATGGTGCCACACTGGGGCCAGATTTTGGATGGCAGCCTCCTTCAGTTTTGCAGCTGGGCATCACCAAATTATGCAGTGAATTAAAATATCTGTGGTGTCACTGCAAGAGAGAACCTAGATTTTTCAGAAAGGGCTTTATTGTAAAGGAATTAATTATAAGAGTGGGTAACATCTACCCTGCAAAATGGCCAGTGCCCCCAGGTAACACCACCCAATGGTAGCAACTTGCATGTTCTCCTTTTTCTTGAGCTTTTCTCCTGTTGTGGAAATAAATGACAAAAAAGGAGAGAAACTAAGTCTTCTGGACTGATTCCTCACAATCACACTAGACCAAACATCAGGAGTAGCTCCAGGAAAATAAAAATATTTAGTCCCTGTATCTGTCTTTCTGTACATCCATTGTTTGCTTTATGAGTTCCTCCAAATAAATTTTCATTGGCCTTTTTCTCCTCAGGGCAGAACCTCTGTCCAAAATATCTACCAGACTTTACTGTGATGATTTGATTAATGTGCAGAACCTTTTACATTTGAATATTTCTTCAAACATGAAATAATGTACTGAAAGCAAGGGCTCCAACCTCAGTATAAATTCTATTTCAGCAAAGTTACATGGCTACTTCCACACTGCTATACAGCTATTTTCATGCTTACTCTGATGAGACAGAAGTAGACTCTGTCCCACTTTGAATTAAGCAAAAACACTGTGTTTGTGCTACTGTTTGTGATTAATAACATATAAATAGAAGGCTAGGCGATATTTTGCTTGTTAAATGACATGGGAAGAAGAATGATAGAGAAATCAACCATAAATAAAAGGTTTTAGAGCAAATTTTGAGGAATGTGAACTGCTTGTCTTGTGCTTGTCTCAAGTTTATTTGTCATTACTTCAAATTTGGTGCTGCTCAGTTAACCTGAAGGAAAATAGCTTTTTAAGAATTTTGTGAGCACCAAGGATTACCTGAGCAGAGTGGAATATCATGTCTTCTTTGCAGATAAAGGTGCTCAATAAAACAATAAATATTAGATAGTACCATTCGCTTTTTTACAGCAGTGTCATTTAAATGTATAATATAGCAAGACAGTGACAGTTTGTAGGATTTAGTCTATTATAAATAATTTTATCTCATCTATTCATTAAAGAGCTGTTCTATCAATGATTGTTTCACATTCATAATGTCATATTTAAAAATAGAAAAGCTCAGACTGCGGTGCTCCAGAGATTTGTTATTTTACAGTGGTTTTAAACCTATTTTACTTCTTTTTTTTTTTTTTTTTTTTTTTTTTTTTTTTTTTTTTTTTTTTTTTATCAGATATATGTGAGACAGACTGTCACAAGAGGGGAACATCATCCTAATAATATTTTCTACCTCATCATATCACTCTCAGAAGATGCCAATGGAGACTCCAAGTCATTTTAAAGAACCACTTCATTTACGTGGAAGGAGTTCACTCCTAATTAAGTTGGAAAGCCTCTAGGGCTTTCTCCAGCCTTTGCAATTCTGATTTCCTTGGAGAACTCATGGTAAATCTATGAGATCCAGAGATTTCAGTGTAATTAAGGCCCCGTTGACACAGATGTTAAAAAAGCGCAAGTCAAACTATACCATAAACCTTAAACAAAAAAAAAATCCTTGTCCACAACAGCTCAGATAAACTGACCTGTAAGTCTGCCAGTAATAATCGTAATACATTGTAACTATGAGGCACAAGTGATAACAAGGAGAAAAAGATGAAAAATCTAAGTTTAAGATCTTGCTTGTTTCCATCACTACACCTCTTTGATATTCATCTGCCTTAACTGGCTGAGGAACTGGGAAATTTTGGTGTAAAGTTGAAAAAATACATGGAGCAGGGAACTGCAAAATTCAGACCGTGTACGAAAGAGTTGCAATTCCCTTATCTCCTAAGTTAGAATGTGTATGCATGGCAGGAATGTAATCTGGTGCCACCAGATTGATGTGGTATAGCTACATGAAAGATCTGAAGCCCCGCAAATAAAACTGACATTTACACATAAGGCTGAATTCTCTGATTTGGTTCACTGGAAAACTCCTCAAACTGTATCATTACAGAAGGCAGAAGAGAAGGAAGGTGGCACAGTACTTATTTAGACTTTAAGAACAACAACAGCCACCATCAGCAATAATATATAATAATAATAGAATACATCTGAAACTGTAAGATGGGAATAGAACAACCTGGATTCCACTTAAACTAATTTAGTAGCTCATTCTGACCTAACCTGATTATGTCCATATAGATGTACCCCAACACAGAAGGCAAGAAAATACCACTCTCCAGACTTGGTTCTCTCCTTTTACTGAATGTCTGTCAGAAAGCCTAAACTGAAAAGAAATTGTCAGTCAAGAGTAAGTATCAGGCACAGGTACTTGGGCAAAATCGAGGTCTTGTAAATTTGAGTCAAAGAGAGCAAGTTGCACTGAAAAGCTGCAATAGAATAATGAAATGGAATAATGGAAAGTATCACAGCCATTGAGTTATCCTTCTTTTTCCAGAAATGGGAACTACTAGCACAATTTGTAAAGCATTTTTGACACTAAAGACATACAGGCATCAAGTAAGAGATGTCATTAACAAATATGGGGTACTTATTGAGGCATGGTGTGATGGATATTGTGGCAAAAGAAACCCAATGATGAGCCACACAGAAACCAATGATTAGTCACACAGAAGCAATGCAAAACAAAGAACAGACTGTCAAGAAATCTGAGTTGATTTCCTTCTGGATGTTGTGAATTTGGGGGTCATCTGTTTTGGCTACCTGTGGATCTGGCACTCTGGTACTCTGTCCCCAAAAAATGAATTTCTCAAATAGTAATCTACCAATTGGCCAGACCCAGTGCTTCTGAAACTGTATTTCTTGCACAGTTTGAACTAGCTCAATTTTTAACTTACAACGAAGAAACTGCCTTCTATTAATCTAAAATAATGTTGCTGATGAGGTTTTTGCAAGACAGGAGTAAGACAGCAGTAGCAGGTCACTGCTGTGGAAAGAAGGGATCTGAGGAATCACACAGAAGGATCATAAGAGATGGCATTTGAAGTGAGCACCAAGACAGAAAACCAAAAAGAATAAAATTGGAGAGATCTTCAAACAGAAACAAACGTCAGAGGCAAAGGGAAAAAAAGAAAGCAAACTTGGCTTGTTTAGCCACCAAGACTAATTCCCCTTCCTGTTAGAAAAGACCTTCATAGATCAAAGTATTACAGTGCTCTGAATTCCACTTGGGCAACCAGCGATATCCTGATTAGATTTGTATTTAAACAGAATTCTCATACATTTCAATTATCAGAATCACTGAAGCCAAGTGCTCTTTCAAGTTAGACCTAAATAATCCATTCTCTAACAGAAAGTGAAAAGGCATACAATATTGATACCAGACATTGCTTTGTAGAGTCATGTATACTTTTAGCAGCCATGAGCACGAGTTCAGTATTCACATAGTTCCACTGGTAAGCTGAAAACTTACTACAGCAAACAAAAGCAATCATATTCTTGGGTTTTTAATTTCTTTAATATTCAAATTATTATCTTTCAGCCTAATCTTCAAAACTGTGCTTCAGAATAATTACTTCTGTGAACTAAAAAGAAAAGAAAAAAGAAAAGACACTACAAAAGCCACTGATATTCATGTATTGGATTAAGCACCTTCTAACAACAAGTGCCCTCGATGGCATGCCATTTCAGGGTGAAAAACCAGATGTACCTCAAACCATGTGTCTCTTTAAATGATGTCTGATTGATTGATTTGCATATTTGAATATCTCTAGTAATGAATAAAAATCTAAATACCTATTGAAACAACCCTGGAAGATAAGTATATTATTATATATATATATATATTATATTATATATTATAATATTATATATATTATAATATTATATATATATTATATTATCACGGCTACTGAAAAACAGCTTAATGGGTAATACCACCTAAACACTACAAAGAAGCCTGAAAAGTATCTCTGTGAGAGGTCTGGGCATCAGTGAGAATTGTAGCTGTTACTTAAATGAACAAGGACATATATAGTGAAAAAACATTCATTGTTCACTTAAAATTCATCAAACCATGAATTCCCTAAATAACTGTTTTTCAGACTGAACACCTGCATTTTCAATCTAGGATTTAAAGATGACAAAGACCCCTATATTTTTTTGTAACATGGTTCTATTTTTAGGATTATATCAGCACTGCTTAAAAATGATTTTTTAATCTTGTGCTTTGGTTTTGTTACAGTATTGTATGAAGTTTAATGTCTTAACTTTTATTTGTTGATATTCAGTAGACCCTGGGGTTCATGCCATTACTGTATCTTATGCTGTGTCTAAAATTATGAAGTGCATGCGGAATAATGGGGAGAATTCATCAACACAGGAGATTTTAAGTGAATCTTCCAGATTCAGAGAACCACCTCCATTCTCCTACCTTCCAGAATTTTACTGCTGAAAGAGATGACACTGAATCTCAACATAGCAAAATGAATTTCAACAGAGCTTGTCTTAACGTGGACCTTTGGCTACGTTGTGTCTGCTTCCATCCTACTCTGTCACTGAAAGCAGCCTCTTTGCTCTCACCCTATTTTCTTACAGTTTCCTTCCACAGTAATTGCACAACATCCTCCTTCTTCTCCCAGACACTTCCCTTATTATACCAATTTTCTCCAAAGGCTGATGCTACCTCATCAGCAAGAAACAATAGAAAGCAAAGATGTTTCAGACTGTCATGGTCACCTGAATATATCCTTCACGTACATCCCCCCCTCACTGTCATCTGCGAGTCCGAGGTTCTGTGTTGTACTTAGCTGTTACCTGGGCAAAAGACTACTTTTTCTTTTTTTTTTCTATCTTACAAGGGACCTGATATATCTATGAATCCCTAAAAGAAACAATACACTATAATAATAATTAAAGAACAAATACAGCTTGTAACATTTCCCTTACCCTCCTGAAATTGCAAGTGAAATAACTCTGCTATTTATCTCTAACACAATACCACCAGCATACCTAAATTATAGTTTTCTCTTGCTTGATAGTTTAAATAATCCTAGAAAACTGTTAGGTGTACACCCGCTGTTTTCACTGAATAATGTCTCCAGAAGGTAGGGTTACCCACTCACTTTTGCAGTTCTCTTGCACAGAAAAGTAAGTGAAAATTGTAGTGTGACTTTACCAGACAGGTTTATGTCTCATTTTAAGTAACTCAATGTGTAGCCTGGAAAATTCAGATGTAACTCTTATGTACAGTAAATAAAAAATCAGTGGTCTGGAAAACACAGAAAAACTTAAAAGTGCATGAAAATGTCAGATCTTGCTTATCCGTCCCACTTTCTTTCTCTGGAAATTATTTTTTTTTATTCCTTCAAAGGGCTAGCACATTTAGTAGTTTGTATGCATAAGTGACACTGGTTTTAGCTGTTGTTTTAGGTATTTATAACATAAAGGGTCAAATCTTGAGATTCTGTCAAAGCTGGAATAAATGTCTGTTACCCAATCCTACCTCACCAGGTAGAATTCCAGAGTCAGTACATCACTTTTCGTCAATGAGCAAGAGAGAGATTGAAGGACCTTCTGCTGCTAGAGAGAAAAGGGCTCATCTTCATCATTAGCAGTGATAACAGCTCAAAATGGATGTACAGAACCTCTGCAGAGTTGGAAATGTGGCACTGACAAGCCCAGATGCAAATTGTTTTGTACTATCTAAAGCCCTTGTGCATAGTACTTCTCCCTTTTACCTTGCTGTGGCAAATAGCATCTCTTTAAAAGGATGTCAGCTGTCTTCCTCCCATCCCCATGGCAATATTCAGTATTCACACTGAGGCACTTTTTGGGGTGTCAGTAGCTGCAGCTGTCCCAGCCCCAGGTCTCTAAGGTCTGTATAACACTTCCATTTCTTACAAGTGCTGGTCAGTCTGCCACCCCACAGCCCCCAAATTCAGCAGATGGCCATGCTTAGACAGCAAGTTATGGGAATGTCAAAGAGCAGGTACCCAGAAACCATTTAAAAAGCATTAAGACAATGTTGTAAATAGGGGCAATAGGATATTTATTTATATAAATAAATAAAGTGAAAAAAAATATCTAAATCTAAAGGGTTTAATCACTTCAGTTGAAATGATGGACTAAGTCAAGCCATTCTGCCTGTCCCTAGTATTTAGTTCTTTCACAGCTACTGTGCCATCCTCTACAATAATCTCTCTAGGACAGGACAAACAAACACACACCTTATAGTTTAAAATTATTTTTAGAAGGGTATATGAATCTTCTTTGTCAACATAACCCAGAGGACATTGAAAGCCTTTAAAAAAACTAACTGAGGTTACTCTTGCACCACATCATTAAGCATGTCTAGAAATCTTGAAATCATGCTGCCACATTTTTTTTCTTTTTTTTGGAACACAATTTTAAGTTTCTTAACAATGTTCCTCAAATAAGATCTGATATTTCTTACGTATGTTGTTTCCACCAGGGAAAAAGAAGAAATATGCCAAAGTAATCCTTAAGAGTCCCTGTTTGGTATCTTCATATGATTCAGAAAAAGCAAGAGATGCAACAGATATGCTTTAAAATAGCTTTATCTATGCCAGGGAACAATTTTTGTATGGATCCTTGCACTTTGCTCTGTCCTGGCTATGCTAAAACAACAGTGGTGGATGTGAGCAGGCACTTGTGTTATATACATTGATACATTATATATATAAGATACATTATATTAATATAATCTACCTCTCTCCTTTAAACTCTTTCTTAGCAGTTAAAGAAGCAATACCATCCCAACTGTACATTCAGGAGCTCATTGCTGTGGTGAAGGTGGTCTGCTTAGACTATCTCCCGACTCAGCCTCATCTTGCCTGTTTACACTTAATTTGCCTCCTCATTATCTTTTCAACCATAAAAAGATGTTAACGTCTTTGTTACCTAAATAGAAAATCAGAACATAACCAAAGACTCCCTGTAGACAAAAAGCTCTATAGGTTAAGATGATTTTATTCTGTCTTTGCCTGAGAGGGGTGGGGGGAAGTCAGACCTCAGACCACATCCTTTGGACATTTCTCCTGGGCACCTGTGCTACCAAACAGTTTATTTCCTCAGAGATGACCCCTCTAGAGCTGTCTGTCTTGGTGTTTGCTACTTGAAGACAGTTTAACTACTTTTTAGCTCCTGCTCTTATATGCCTATGCCTACTTCAAGTCATCTTCCAAGCCTCAGCTTAATAGAGAGAGCCCAAGGAAGCATCATAGGAGAGAAACCCAAAATCTGGAAACCCAGAAAGATAGGTAGTCTGTGTTTCTTGAGGTTTAACAGCAAAACACATGCTGAATCAGGGTGTCAGGGGAGGGAACCTCTTTCCTTAAGAAAGCTGGAAAAGGTATTAAAATAATAGTAGTACAGTTTTCCCAGATCAACTCTCAGTGGTCCATTCTCAGGAAAGAAAGAAAGTAAAATATCCAGAGAACTGAAGAAAGTTGAAAAATGATCCTTTCACTAATTCATCCTTATTTAGTCCCAACCTGTAAGACAATATTTCCCTAACATAACCTGCTATTTTCCTGGAAGATGGCATTTTCCTGAATTGGAAGATGTACCCAGGCCATTGCATTTAATAACCTTTGATGCATCTTTCTGACTTCAATTTGTCTAATAAGTTCTTAAACCTCTTTAAACTCATGGCATTCAAAACATCTTGTAACAATGAAATCCTTGATTTATTTGCATTATGAAGAAAAAGTTCTTTTCTGATGCCTGGTGATTTCAGAATGCCCCTGCTGCTTGGCCTGTGGTGAAAGGAGCTGATTGTCAACCCTCTGCAACCTCTGGATAATTTATCATTTTGTATACCTCTTCACGTTTCTGTCATTCCCAGTATTATCAGCACTGTGGAACACCTTTTTTCCCAGGGTAAAAAGATTTGGAGCATTCAGTCTCTGCTGGTCAAGAAACTGTACAATTCCTCCATGCAGGCTGTCTTCTTCTCTGAAGCTCCTCCAGCTCCATTGTACCCCACTGGAGATGATAACAAGCCCTGCACAGAGCATATAAAACACAGGGACATCACAAGTTCGAGCCAGGAAGGCATTTTCTTTTCTACTCTGTTCTTTTCCAGATAGCTCCTTTTTGTTTGATGAAGTTGCATTTTCACAAGCGTCTGGGCTGTTTGCCAGCAAGATGTGAGATGACTTGGTATTTTTTGTTTTACTTTTTTTTACCCCTGACTTCTCTGCAGTTGGCTGTCCTGCAGGAAGTTTTCCCAGGAAAGAAACGGATTGGCTGCTACCTATGTACAAGTCAACCCTACCACAGATTTCATCTCAAAGCAAGAGTTATTGTTCTGGAAAGGTCCCTCTGGGAGAAGGCAGGCCCACATCATGGCTGAGTGGCTGCATTAGATGCTGCAATATTCTGATGTAATTAGAAAACAGCTGTGAAGGAACAGCCAATTGTTTTTTGGCAGTCATGGGCAATTTTGCACCAATGCAAAAGATGAATCAAATCCTGAAGGTTTACAATGTCTGCTGAGAGCATAATGGCAGAAGCCACGCTAATGATTTTAAATCTTGTTTATACTGGTTTTGGCTGATGGAATAGTCTCTTGTCCTCTACAAGCTTCCAGTGTGAAGGAATTCCCATACACTACACTGTAACACCTATTGGGAAGAGGAGAGGAGAGCCAATGGGTTGTGTGTGGAATACAGGTAACTACCTTCCATACACAGGCTAAATATTGTGCATTCTTTTGTTCCACAGCAGGAGCCATGCCACTGAGCCATGCATTACTCAGCCTCACCAAATAAACATAAAACTGGCAAGAAAGAATAACACAAAGTACCCAGTTACTACTCCTCCCTATCAAACACAGTCCACCTACTGTGTACTAATGCAACAAAAATATTCAGCCAGGAGTATAGTGTTATTCCTTTAACATGTTCATCCTACCAGTTCATTTAACAAACGTCCAGCTCTATTAAGGCTATTGAATATCAGCCTGAGAACTATCATCTGCCCCTAAAATGCATGCAACTTTACTGTCTGAGTGATGACCATAGTCTCTAGGGTCTCATTCTATTGTAAAGGGACCCCCCCAGGATCTTTCAAAATTATTGCATATGTCAGCTGGGACTTTTTTTTTTTTTTTTTTTTTTTTTTTTTTTTTTTTCATTTGTAGCAGTGCCTGTTAACACAAACAAATGTAATCCAGTTTGCAATATGTTGGCATAAGTGCAAACTTTGTCATAAAGATGTTAGATACAACATTTAAAAATGGCCCTTTGCCCTTCTTTCTGTGGCCTGAAAATAGTTGCATGTCAGTCTTTACAAGGCAGTATTTTTGGCCAGATAGTCAATAATTTTAGCAAGAATTAGCATGGGACAGAAACGCCATCCAAACAAAAATGGATTCATGTTTAATCTGGTAATCTGATCCCATATGGCATTTTAAAGAGTGGGAGGAATTAGTGTTTGCTGCTTAAAGAAATTACCCAGAAAATGACTGCTGATGACAGACCAAATAGTCTCTCATCAGCATTCAGTATGAAAAGACAAACATCACAGGAACAAGAGAAGTTAAAAGGTGAGCCAGCAAAGAAAGCCAAATTTGTTCCTGCATGGCTGGAAAAAGGATAACAATCAGATGCTAAAGGCAACCTCACAAAGTACTGGATATAAATAAAGACAAATTAGAATACATTGCACAGAATGGTAGAAGGCACTTTAAAAGCTGAACCTAACAATAAGCCAAGCTCCATCCTTAAATACCTATTCACCTTCTCCACAGTTCCAAGAAGGTGTTAGGAACACGTTGGAAAGCACAGTTTGGTCCCTTATTTATCTCTAAGGGAAGTGAAGGGCTTGGGCACAAGGCTCATAATTACTGTCTTGGTCCTGACACCTGACTGCGCTTCAGGTCAAAGTTTCAGGACATATTTCTGAGAGGCAAAACAGGCCAACGTGGTTCTTTCTTCCTGCCTTTGTCCCTCAGTCCTGCTGATCCATTTTTCTGTGTGGCCTTGTTGTGAACTAGATTCAGAAACTCAACTCACAACTGAGGCTCCCAAAGAATCAAATGAAAGGACCAAGAATATTTTTAATTCAGCTGAGGTCAGCCAGTTCATCTGTAGCTCTGCAAAAAGTGGCAATGGCACAACTGAGCAGCCACCCCTGGAGTGAACAGTTGGAGATAAATGGAATAAACAGATGGAGTTGAAGAGGAGAAGAGGAGGAACAGCTCATACCGCCTTGGATGCCAAGAGCAACTGCAGAAATGCAGCCTCAGATCTCCCAGTTTGTGCTGTCTCTGGAAGTGTGTGAATATCCGCACAAACACAGTAAATATGGCCTTGGTGCTAAAAAAATTATAATGACCAAAGAGAATAAAAATAGCTGAGGGATGGAATGTGACAAACATCCAAAGCACTTCAGATTCTGGTTAGGCAGCTCAGTGATTTCTGATGCCTTTTCTATGTTTTTCTTTCAGGATGTTCAGCTTCTCTGACCTGTCCAATGCTGGAAAACTTTGTTTTGTGATATCAGCCTTACACTTGGCCCATTGCTCAAAATCCTACAAGGTATGAGGAGCCTTCCTCTTTCACTGAAATGATGGAAGCTGAAGGACATCAAAACAATGACCAGTGAAACTGCATCAAAACCAAAGCATGGCCTGTGAGTTGCAAATCTATTTGGTGATTCTGTATCTCGATATAGACATGTAGCACAGGTTAAAAACCAAAGAAAAGCAGATTTCCTCCTTCCTACCTCCCTGAAAAGGAAAGCATTTAGCAGAACAAAGCATCTATTGTAATATGAAATAAGATGTGAATGTTCCCATATGAAGAACACAAAATGCACCCATAAAGAATTATTCTGGTGCTTACTTCTGGGGTAAGAATACAGGATTTATCTGTAAAAGCAGTTCAGACCTGGGCAGTGCAGTGGCTAATGAAACTCATGCCAATATGTGTCCAAGTCCTTTCCTTTGTGCCACTAGCTCAAGCACATCAATTTGAGACAGAGCTATGAAATGAAAAATCACAGCCCAGTGCACAGAGATAATATAGACAATAATGAAGCTTTTGCTGCATGCTTATACACATATGCAACACCCAACATTCAGCTTGGGCAGAGCTTGGCTGGCTCACCAAAGCCAACAGCACAGAGATAAAGAGTCCAAATTAGGGGGAAGAGAAAAAAATAAATCTCTCAGATGTAGTCTACAAAAAAAACAAAGTTGAATACCCCATCTGAGTTTAACTCTTACCCCATGGCTCTGAACAGGAACAAACCCTGAGTCCTGCATAAATATTCAGTGGTAGAATTAGTACTATGGTAATAAAGTTATTGAATACTAACAGATATACAATTTCCTCTTACTTCTCTTTTTACTGTGCCACGCATCTCCTTACCTTCTTTTAAATTACCTAAGGATTCCCAGAGCCTCTGGAAATTGAATTTTAATAAACAAAATTAACTGCATCATTCCTTTGCTGATTAAATATGGTTTTTGCTTCATTTGTGTAGCAACTGAGGCAGAGGGAAGATAAGTCCCATTTTTCATCTCAAAAATAGATTATTGTGATATTCTGTAAAATTAAATTTAACTTAATTGCCAATAACAATATGCCTAGGAAAAACTGTCCTAATATTATAGTTAGCTCTTCTTTTGCTTGTCCTCATTTACCATTCTGGTTCCCACAGTAAGGGGCTAGTCTGGGTGGCAGAATAGCAGCTACCACCTCTCCACATTATGTTAGTATGGATTACCACTCTGCTCGGCATTTTTAAAACCCCCATGATGAGTAAAAAAGCAGCATAAACTCACCAATGGTGCACACCATGTCAAGGGGGTTAACACCATTAGGATGTATAAATGTATGTTTCTCCCAACCTAACGTACCATACAGTTTTCCAGCTGCAAGATGCAAAACTGCAACATTATCGCAAGAGTTTCTTTTCCTAAGGACTGACCACTTCTGGCAAGTCCTCCAGCCTCATGTGATTACCCATTTATGTGGTTTAGCATTTATATGATTATAGGTTCAGATTGGAAAGAATACAATTTTCCAGGCTAGATAGAGCCAGGCCAGAGGGCCTCCCCAATTAATAGCAACTCTATTGTTATAACCAGTGACCTCTTCCAGGCTATGCTTGATTTTCCTTGATTTTCCCCTTTCTCTCCTCTAAAGGGCTTGCTTTAACTTTTTGCAGAAAAATACCAACTAGGTGAGACAAGGTGACATAAAAGCAATTTCACTACAGTCATTTTCTTTGTGGTCTGGTCAGCCAGGATCTCCTTATTTCACCTAAGAGAAAGGTGAAGAATGAGTTCCTAAGACCAGCATTTTATTTGCCCATCAGCCTGACAGGTTGTGCCACTATTAGCACTTCCAGCCCACTAAAAGTACAATGGTTGCTTCCCATCAGCTTTTACAAAAAAAGTATTTATTGACAGGTCATAAAGTAAAAATGGCAGATTCCCTGTGCTAAAGCAACTGCACCTGTAATCTTTTACTAAACCTATCCCCAAAGTGTCCTTCAGATTCTGCAGTGTGATTAGGATGAGTCTGTCAGTAAATGATGGCTTTTAGGTCTGATTTTGGCTAAGATAAAGAAGATAACTTGCCTTTTTGACTGCTGTATTATTTTCTTTGTGGTCTTTGTATTGTGTCACTTGTTTCTGTTAACTGTATCAGGAGTAACCAGATTTTCCTCACAGGCACAATACAGCCCATCCTGCATTAGATACAACAAAAAGAAGGACTTGTCTCAGTTCAGCTATCTTATTTTAATACTGAGGCTCCAGGACAGATGCCCAAGACAAGAGTTCAGAAGAGGAATAACAAGTCTGAACTCAATAGAATTATCTGGTTCATAACAGGAACAATGTGGACAGTAGGTCCAGGGAAGTGATTCTTCCCCTGTACTCAGCTCTGGTGAGGCCACAACTTGAGTTCTGTGTCCAGTTCTGGGCCCCTCAGCTCAGGAAGGAGATTGAGGTGCTGGAGCAGGTCCAGAGAAGAGCAAGGAGGCTGTGAAGGGACTGCAGCACAAGTCCTGTGAGGAAGGGCTGAGGGAGCTGGGGATGTTCAGTCTGGAGCAGAGGAGGCTCAGGGGAGACCTCATCACTCTCTACAACTCTCTGAAAGGAGGTTGGAGCCGGGGGGAGGATCAGGCTCTTCTCCCAAGTAGCTACCAGTAAGACAAGAGGACATGGACTTAAGCTCTGCCAGGGGAGGTTTAGGTTAGATATTAGGATAAAGTTCTTTACAGGGAGGGTGATCAGACATTGGAATGGGCTGCCCAGGGAGGTGGTGGATTCTCTGTCCCTGGAGTTTTTTAAAAAGAGACTGAATGTGGCACTCAGTGCCATGATCTAGGAGCCACAGTGGCAGTGGATTAAGGGTTGGACTTGATGATCTCAGAGGTCCTTTCTAACCTGGCTGATTCTGTGATTCTGTGTGATCTAGGTGCAAATCAGGAGGGAGCCAAGTCACAGATACTGGAAACCAAGGCAATGAGTAGGGTTAGGTACTTCTTTAAATTTAGCACCCATTTCATTGACTTTTGGCAAGTAAATAGAAATATCGCCACTTTGCAACCCTGAAAGACATCATATTCAAAAATATCAAGATTAAGCTATATTATCTAGAAGGACCAACTTCCTCTTGTAAATCTGCAAGTCAAGTGCAATACAAGTTCAGGCTATTAATATGAAAACCACAGGACTGGAGATGGGACAGGAGATACCTAAGACACATCATGAAAAAAAAGCCAGAATTAATGGATGGGTCACATCAATCTCAGCTTGTATTAGTGATGAAGTGAGTGCAAAATGAATATACACCTATAATAAAGAAGGAATGTAAAAACATGACAGTTATAAATCCAATGTCAATAGAAGCCTTCAAAGTTTTCTTGAGAAGTTGTGATGGATTCCCAGTTTGCTGAGTTTTATGTAAAACAGCTTGACACTTCAATGCCACAAGTTTCACAGCATAAAAACCATCATGGCTTTCAGTGAGTTGCAGATACATCCAAAGGAGATTATGGAATCTTAACCTGATTTTTGGTAGCTATGTTGGTTATGTCATGAAGGGCTATCCAAAAAATAAAAGGTTGGTAAGTTTTGCCAAACAATGGCACTCATTTCCTTATTTTGATTACTTATACACAACAGCTTCGTCTAAGCCAAAGCCCACAGAAGTCTTGGCAACTACTGCCTTTGGCTTATAGGTGAAGCCTATAGTGTCCATTTCATCTTGAAGACTTTGTTAGCGTTTGACATACTGATGCACTGTCAAAGTTTAGCAGCTTTCAAAATGATATAGAGCAATTATTAACAATTTAGAGCAAACCTACACAATTAATTGGAAGAAAATTTGAAATCCACTTTAAAACTGCATTTTCAGGGTTAGCAGGGTAGGTTAGTTCCAGGTAGGTACAATTCAATCACTTTCACAGTTTAAGGGCATATGCTTTGCCCTGAATGTCCATATAGTCCCTCTGAGTACGTAAACTAACATGCCCTATTTTTAAAATTATTGTAAAGCTTATCCCTGAAAAATCTCTACCTTGTTCTTCCACAGAGCTCCCAGTGAAACCCAGAGTCTCTAAACACCAGCTAAGCTCTTTAGTCTTCAGGAAACAATGCATCAGCTCAGGACAGGCTGCTCAGGAAGAAGCCCATTTGCAGTGTGCTGCCATGCAGCAGAGTTGTGTCCTCTAGTTCCTATGGTCTTCCCAGCTTCATCTTCCTACCCCAAATCTGCCATCACTGTTCCTGCATTTTAAACTCTGCAGCTCATTAGTTGCAGTACTGGGCAACCTAGCTCTGGATTTTCCTCTTTTTATTGGCTTTCCACCATTCACATAAAGTAAGTGATTTATAATTTCTTTGCCCATCTAATGATGTCTACTCATTTGTAGCTCTTCGACAGTAGTTCATACATATTGACTCAGAGAACATATACTAGATATCAGAGCTGATAGACTTGTAGAAGTGCATATAGATGGGATTCTTTTCAGTCTCCTTTATGTCTTGATCAAAATGAGAAGTGATTTTTTTTCTTCAGCATGTGTTAGGAATTAAAATAGAAGGGAAAAACATAAATCCTGCAGAATACCCAGAACAGAAAATTTATGCTTGCACTGTGGCTCATATTGACATCACAGAAAGTCAGGGGTTGGAAGTGACCTCAAGAGATCATCAAGTCCAACCCCACTGACAGAGCAGGGTCATCTACAGGGCATCGTGCAGGACCATGTCCAGGTTTTGAATGTCTTCAGAGAAGGAGACTCCACAACCTGCCTGGGCAGCCTGTTCCAGTGCCCTGTCACCATCGCAGTAAAAAAATTTTCCCTTGTGTTTATCTGGAACCTCCTATGCTCAAGTATATATCCACTGCCTCTTGTCCTATCATTGGGCATAACTGAGAAGAGCCTGGCACCATCCTCCTGGCTCTCTCCCTTTACATATTTATAATTATTAACCAGGTCACCCCTCATTCTCCTCCAAGCTGAAGAGACCCAGCTCCCTCAGCCTTTCCTCATAAGATGTTCCTCTCCCTTATTCATCTTGGAGGCTCTGCGCTGAACTCTTTCAAGCAGTTCCATGTCCTTCATGAACTGAGGGGCCCAGAACTGGACACAATTTTCCAGATGTGGCTTCAACAGGGGAGAGTAGAGCCACCAGAGCAGAGTAGAGACATGAGTTATAAAACAGCACGTCCAAGAACTGAAAAATGTGTCACGGTCTCACTTCCAGCCATAGTTGTTAAATTTTGTATCTAATTCAAAAGATAATTTTCATGAGTAACCCACCTGCAATTTTTAGCAGATGGAAAACAATTTTTGGTGTATGTCTGTTTTCCAGGATACCTCCCAAGGGGACTTGATCCTTCACTGCCTTGCTTAGGTATCAATACTTTTGGACAAAATGTATAATGTACCATAGTTCTTGTTGTAGCACGCACTCCTCCTCTCCTTCCTGCTGATGAGGTGAAAAGAATCTGCAAGGATGCAGAGTATAAATTTTCACACCTGCACTTTCATGATAAAATCTTTGCTATTGGAAAGATAGCATTTAAAATCTTAGCAGAGAAGAGATATTTTTTAAAGGCAGTGAAATTAAAATTTTCTGTTAATATCACATAAATGAAAAGAGCCCTACATCGTTTGAATATTAGTTTATATTTGATGAAATATTGAAAATAACAGTTACACCTTTGAAAGTAACCAATATTATTAGCTTTAAAGTTTATCACGTTTCCTTTCTTAGAAACATATTTGAGAGTTTTGGATCCAGACAAAAGAAAAATTTTATCCCTTCCCAGTTTTACATCTCCCTTGAGCAAATTCAATCCTCATTCCAACCAGCACGTCTCCCACAACTTCTTTGCTTCTCCTAGAACCTCGTAAGTAAGCTCTACAGTGGTCTTGGGAAGAGACTCGACAGGCACTGGCAGTCAGAAGCAGCAGAGGGGGCTCACACACAGGGTTGCTTTGTCAGTCTTACACATTTTCATGTTCATTTTCCCTCTTTACTGGTGGTAATGGCAAAAGAGAGAGCTTCCATAGCAGTACTAAACTTTGAAACCTAAATTTCCTTATAATTTCCTTCGGAATTTCTGTACATGAATGCTTTTGATGATAATTTATATCTATTTCTTGCATCAAGACATTCATCAGTAAATCTCAAAGCACTTTAGAAAGGAGATCAATGTCATTATCATAATTTTGAAATTAGCTTACCAAGAGGTTATTATTTCTGGTACAACGTGATTGCTATATAAAAGCAGTATGAGTGCAATGGCATTTCTCTTTGTGCCATAAGCTTAACACTGCTGTCTAAAGATTTCTTTAACCAAATCAGACATCTTCAGTTATTCCTGATATCTTGAAAAATACTCAAAACCAGGCCAAAACCCACAAAGGAACAACTGAAGGAAATATGAGTCTTTTTGACCAAATTAAGAAATCCACGTTAGTATTACTGTACATTTCACCTAATCCCAAGCAGAGAATTCCAGAAAGACTGGCACAAGAGAAAAACCAGAAACACATATGCTAAAGGAAAGCTTTGCTTCTGGCAGGCTGCTGAGTTACGTGCTCTATCTTCCCTAGAAAGGGTTTCACTGATGTTTTATGGGAACACTGGTCCAATCTAGAACAACTCTGTGCTTGCTCTCTCAGCAGAGAAATGACAGAAAATTTCATGGTAAAATGCCAAATGGAAATTTTTTTACTGTTACCCATTTTGCTGCAATGCATCCTTTCCAGGGCTTAAATGTTTCCCTTGCCATACAATGTAGAACTCAGGCAAGCTATGATAACTCCCTTCAAGGGAGGGAAGATGGGAGGAAAACATTAGAAATAAATAACAGCAGCCAAAGTATTTTCAAGCAGTATGTTCTTTGCTGAACACCTTCAGTACAGCAGAGGTATAAATTGGATTTGGGCATATTTTTGCAGTAAATGCATGAGAAAAAAATTTTTAGTTAGTCTGAGAAACAGGAATCAGTAATGGTTAGCCAGAAATAATTTTTGCACAGCCAAAAGAAAAAATGTGGACAAACGTGTGTTTTGAATCAAAATTAGAGAAGCTGGTTTTTTAAATAGGACTGAAATATGAGGGTTTTACAAGGACTACTGCTTCTAGCATTCTAGCCTCAAGACAAAAAAGCACATAAAGCAATAGAAAGTTCTGTAACCTTTTCAACGTTCTTCATTAGACTCTGCCATCCACAGCCCCTAGAGTGAACTGCATCATCAAATCAATGGCACCAAAGCTTCCTCTGATTTATGAAAGGCCTCACCATGGAGTTTTCATATACTAGTTATTTAAGTACTGAAAAGTCTTACCCATAGATCCTCAAGTAATTACACACTGAGAAGCCCCACACAGAGCAGGTTTTCAGCAAAGGGAGGCCACTACAGGAACAAAAGCCTTTTTACTGCTGAAATCAGGCATGTATTATAGGTTTGTGTTTTTATGGGGCTGCATTAAGAACCAAGCCCTGAGAGCAGCACAAAATGAGCAAGAGATTTATCCCAGTGATAAATTTGAGGAGATACAAAGGCATTTCCAGGTCCATCACTCTGCTGAAAGCCAGGTAAAGGTTTTCCCTTTTCAACTGTCTGATTAAGTAATTTTGTGGTGACTTGGGATGGCAACACATACACAGGCATATGGAAGGTGCTACAAATATTATCACCTTTCTACATGTACTCAATTTGGAAAAAAATTTTAAAAATTAGTGGTATCATCCCCTTTATCCTCTTATCCTCTGACAACACAGAAGAGAAGCTTCAAGTTGATGTTTGCAGAAGCAGCATCTGCTGCACACTTGCTTCTGGGATTAGGGCAGCGGAGTTGCACGGGTGGCTCCCAGATTCCACAGTGGTGGAGCACTATGTCATGACAGTCTGGATAAAAAGAGTGCTCAGACATTTTCTCTGAAACCTGTCCTTCAAACAAAGCAGAAATGGGGCTATTCAATGCATTTCGCATTAAGACGCCATTTCCTTGCTGTTTTGATTGCTCGCAGCTAGGTAATTAATTCCCACTTTGCAATACAGTAAAAACAGCAAAAGAAGCATGAACGTTTCTTCCTCTTCCCCATTGGAAACTATTTTCTCCCTTTTCTTCTCCCTGTCCAAAGTGAAAAGCTAACTGGATGAGTGAATCCGCCCTTGCCTCTTCACAACAAAATAGAAAAAAAAACACATTTATATGCCTAGGTTCCTTTTAAAAGATTTATACACACTTTATAAACATTTATAAATAGATTTTAATACATAATATATAAATATATAATATATAAATTCTAAGCATATTATAATATATGCAATATATAAATATATATGTTTAGATTTTACGTATTTGTAATATACTACGTATATGCAATATATGGAGATATATGTTACAAATAACATTTATAAACACTTATACATGCTTCTTTATACATGCAGAGGGAGGGCAAACAGAACTTTGCAGAACCTTTTCATGAAACTCAATTCACTTGATCAGCTGCAAATTCATTGATGTTTTTGGAAGACCACTACATATTGTGATACCCAAAGAGATCCAGCTCCCCATGATGCATAATGAAAGAATTTGGAGGAATATCAGGTGGTCAACAAAAAAAAAAGGCTGAAAGGTCTAAAATTACCTGCAAGTGGTCTTCATAAAACATCTTTGAACTATGGCTGGACCTAGGGACAAGAAGAACTAGCATGCAGCCAATGTGAGTCTAGTCAGCTGAACACCTTTTATTCTAAAATACTGTTTAAATATGACAAAACAATTTTAACTATATTGCTCAGTCAAAAATTAGAGAAGGCCAGAATATATGCTGCTATTTTGACCACAAAAAAATTCTATATACTGAGAGGGGCAGGTATTTTGAAATAGTAAAATGAATTCTTTTTTTTCACTTCTTGTGCTTACACATGCCACTGCTTTCTCCAGGATCACTGGCAGGTCCTCTGAATGCTTATGACCATATCATCTTTTAGAAGCTGAAACCTTATGCAGATTTAGGACAGAATTTTCAAAGGACTGAAGCCCTAACTCCATTTAGGGTCTTTTCCATAGGCCCTAACCCTAATAGCTTGATGGGAGAGTTTAGTGTTTACTGTATCTTTATAGTTTTAAAATATAAAGACAGAAGATCCAAGAACTCAGAAGGAAAATATGATATCTGGTCACAAAGATTTTGGTCTCAAAAGTGACTGATGTCTATGATTTGTCATTGATCTAAGTGCAATTTATTTTCCTTGGGGACATAAGAATGACACAGTATTTTCCAACGGGTATTATTTTTCTTCCAACCAACTTTCAGAAGCGAAATTACCATCAGCTTTGGCACGGGTTGGGCTGGCTTTCCTACAGCTGCTATTCTTACAGCACTAATGACTTGCACTTGCATTGGATCACACTGAACAACCGTGCCAAGAGGCTCCCTGTGTCCCTAGGGATGCTGTAGCTCCTCGGCAGCACATATATTACTTGATGTCAGACAGCACCGTCTCCAATGGCAGCAGCATCCATCAGCTGCCACGAGCTAGGAAAGAAAACAGCTGTTTTCAAATCTTTTTGAAATGATGCGTAATACACTCAAGCGAACCCTCCTTCCTCTCCCCAGGGATGTATTATAAATATTATGAATTTGTATTATTAATACTGTATGAGTGTTAGAATATTTATTGTAAGTGTGGGGCCTTAACATTTGTACAACTCAAGTGTATCTAGGGAGTCTCTACTAAGTGCTGATATGCAACTGCTTCTAGAGAAATGTAAATATCACACGACAAGATTGCACAACAGTTTGAGACAGAAAGTAAGAAATGTCATATTATCCTACAAGGCTGATGCTGGAAAATATGCAGATGTACGACAGGCAGCCAAGAGTGAATTTTGACAAGGCATTAGACAGCCAGTCCTAGTGAAAGTGTAATAAGATTGTTAACGAACAAGAGATCAATAGCCTTTTAATTTCTCCACTTGAAGTACTGCAAAATGCTCCCTGTAACATGAGGTTTTCTAGGGAAGGATGTCAACTACTCACTAACCAAAGCTACTTTCTTTGGTAGTGGTGTGCCTCAAATATTGCACTTTAAGAAACTGTTCCTGATTTACTTGTGAATCAAATTGCACTTACAGTCCAATGGGACATTGTTGTAATAGGAGAAAGCAACAAGGGAGGACACCCACTGATATATTACTTTTCTATTTTATTAGCAGGAAACATGTTAAAGCCAATTAAATTTCATAGAACAGAGAATAGTTGTGCTCTTCTGGAGATTCTTGTGAAGTTTTAAAGCAAAAATTAAGAGTCTCCAACAGTAACTGTTGATTATAATGGTCCTTAATAAAGAGGGAGCACAAATGAATCCAGAATTTGAAGCTCTTGTTGCTGATTTAGCACATCTTTTATTAAAACTTTGTTTATAGAAAACTGTTCTCAAAATTCACTCATATTCCAGTAACATCAAAAATGCTCATCACAAGAAAGGCTTTTTTTTTTTTTTTTTTAATTTTCACTGTACAAAACCACTGAATTTTTAACTGTAAAAATTTTTGTGAAAACTTGATATTTCATATCTCCAGCCAACATATGCATTAAGGGCTATATTTTTTCCCCCCAAACAATGAAACAGTACATTTTCAATTTTTCAGAAGGCATTCTTAAGAAAATGGGATCAGGTTTTACTTCAGGAAAGATCAGCCATTCCTGTAAAGCTGGAAGGATTTAATGGCTGACTCAAAATATGCACAGAAGAAGAAACAGCCAGGCCACTCTGCTGTATAATCACCAAGCTACCTGTAGTCTCAACAGTCACAAAATTCTTCCTGATTTTCAGTGACTCCCAACTTTTCAAATTTTGGGTGCTGCTGCCACCCACTTTCTCACATGTACCATGTCAGCACTTCAAGCAAACATTCCTTTAGTTTCAAGAGCTAGTCCAGAAAATCCTCTAATTGTAAAAATTCTGCAGGAATTCGCATCTCCCACCATCACAGGCCCTCACTTTTCCAGCATTTATTTCCAAGTTTATTCTGATAATTTTGGATCCCCAAGAGTCTTTCTGCCCTCCGACATAGGTCTAGGACCTCACCTTGGAGCTTCTCATCCCCAGCCCAGCAGCCAGACTGGTGTCCTCTGTAGATTTCTGCCACCTAGACTACCCCACTCTACTTTGCCTTCCCATCTCTTCCCTCTGCAGAGACCTTTTGCTTCCTTCATATATATTTATTTTATATGTGTACGTTTGTATATATATTTCATAAATACATATAAAATAAATAAAATACATAGACATCTTTAAATTTCTGATTTTCTCTCTTACCTGTGGAAAATACACGTTCTTAACATTAAAAATATTCAGGACAACAATCTTATGTAACTCCCAGTTCAAGCCCAATAATGCCAATGGTGTTGTGTGGAGGTGCAGTTCCTCCTTTCTGCTCTCTCATAATCTTATTTCTCCCACACAAAGAGTTCATGCTGCAGTCAACCAGGTGTAATATGTAGTAGTATGAACTCCCCAACTGCCACCTTCTGGGAGAATACATGTAACAATTTGCCTTCGAAAAAGGTTCTATTTATTCATGCATTTGACACCTTAAAGCCGTGATATATAATTTAATACAAAAATACAAAATCAATAATGATTTAGTTCCAACTATAAGGCAAGCCGAGCACAGATCAATTTTCATAACATGCTTATAAACATTTAAACACCAACTGATGCCTGATAAAAAAAACTCAGAGAAGCATTTTGCTGATTTCTGTCTTTGGGAAATAGATCAATGCTAAAAGATAAGGATTCTGCTTTTGGTAGAACAGAGCCCCTTTACTCTGCAGATCTCTTCCCCCTCCAACACTGCTCTATTATGATAATTGCACAAGAAACACTGGATCAGGAGTTCACAAAGAACTATTATACTTTAGCATGTTATGCAAGATTAGCAATTTTCAGTTCCAGAAGCTTTCACAGAGCTGTGGTTCTGAAGTTCGGTAATTGCAAAAAAGGCAGGATTAGGTGGACCATTTAAACCTTTCTAACTAGGATGGCCAATGCTATGGAAATGACAGTATGGGTCAGCCTTGTCAATGCTGCAGAGTCTCAGTAACTTTGCTTTTCTGAGTAAGAATCAATGAAATGGAGAAATCTGGGCTACTTTCAGGACAAACTGGACTTGTCTTCATTAGCATCTCAATCTGTTCTTGTAAAATAATCCCAGTACTAAATATGTTTACAATCTATCACACTTGAGAAAACCTAGTGTAATTTTGCTAAATCCAGAGTCAGCTCCATTGTGGACCTCCTGGTTCCCCATGACAAGGCATTAACCTTCAGCTTTCAGTGTCTGCTGTTCCTAAACTAAGAATGTCAAAGCCCCGTGACGTCCCTGTGCCCTTCTAGGCTTGGAACCTCCCTCACATAACTATCCATCCAAGAAGCCCAACTTGATCCATGCAGCTGGAGGTAAGGTCAGCAAGACAGTATGTGACTGAGGCTGCCTAGGGCTTGCTTTTTAACTTTTTCTGCATAAGGAAGACTTTGCATCTCTGAGATAGAGAGAAATAGCTTTGGAAACATCTTCAAGTTGCACCAGGGGAGGTTTAGATTAGGTATTAGGAAAAAAACATTCAACGCAAGTGTTATCAAGCATTGAACAGGCTGCACAAGGAAAGGGATGAGTCAGCTTCCCTGGTAGTATTTAAAAGATGTGTAGATGTGGCATCTGGGGACATGGGTCAGAGGTGGAGTGGCAATGTTAGATTTGGAGTTTGGCTGGATCATTTAAAAATTTTTTTCCAACCTAACTGATTCTGTGACTTACAACTCCACACTGAAGGTAAGTGTGATGGGTTTACCAGGCAAACAGAGCCTTGTGAGGAAAAGGATCATCTTTTCTTTGAGATGAGAGGACAGAATACAAAAGGCTGAAGGTAGTAAATACTCATTATGTATCAAAACCCCAGCAATATTGAAAGGAAGCCTTTGGAAAGGGTGAATTTCAGTGCCAGACCTGGCACTCAACCCTGGACACATGCAGAAAGCTCTATAGGCTGAATGTCCCTGTGGTGAGCAGGTCCCCTGCTCTTTTCAAGCATCTCTCCTTCCTGTGAGGGCTCCTATTGGCAGTCCCTGACCCCTGCATCCTTCACTCAAAAGCTTTGTGAGGGTGTCATCAGTTCTGCCTGGGGAGAGGGAAACAGCCTTCTTCCTTGGAGAGACTGGGGAAAGAGGAAGTGCTCCAGCTTGCAATTTGGCTCTTTTTACTAAAGAATATAACAAAACACATAAAGCCTGCAAATAAATGCCAGTGAGAATCCTTTCTTTAAAGGTGTTTTTGTTTGAACTCATGCAATAAAGGATTAGTTGCCTGAGAAGTTGCTGTTCAGTTTTGGATAAACTTGGACAAGTGAAGGCTAACTGAAGTCAAAAGCTGTGACATACAATTAATCAGACATTCTGATAAAGAGGTTTCCATTTCAGACCAAGCTGTCAAGCTCAGGCCAAGGAAAGGTATGCTTCTGCAGAAACAAAGTTTCTGCTGGAAACCAGCCTTCCCCCATGGCTGAGTGTAAGCTGTGTGAAACAGAGCAGCCTACACTGCTCTGCTCCTAGCCTTTCCTGAAGCTTTGTATGAAACTTCCAGTACTTTAATTAAACAATTGGCAAAGCTCCCAACACCCTCAAAATCCATAATAGTAATCTTTCCCTGGTAAACTTGGGGTTTACTTTAGAGACTAAAACACAGTAGTCATTTCTCTCTACTTTTTTTTTTTTTTTTTTTTTAAATTTTGATTTATATAATATTAAAAACTGGAACACTTAAACTGAGAATTTCAACAGAGAAATGTTACTTCTGCAGTGATATCTAGGGACATAAATATCACTGGGACATATCTACGGACACAGATATCACTGTTTCTTTACACAGGCTTGTATTTATACAGCAAAAGAGAATATCTCAGTAATGCATAGCTGTTCTAAACAGGTATCTCAGTAAATTGTGGTTTTAGTGCTGACAGGTTATAAGTTCTTCCTATTAACACATGAAATAGTGCGGAATTGTGTGAAAACATTTTTTAGGCTTTCTGCCTTTAAGATTCTGCTTATCTGCATTATAAAACTCACTTTTATGTATTTCCTGTCATCTAAAGGATCTCAAAGTCTCCCAAAAACTTAAATATGGAAACTAGAGAGACAAACACTAATTTCTCACTGAAAGTCAGCATTGGTTTAACAACATACAACATTAAATATGAAATCATCTTGTTCTCTCATACCTGCTTCTGCAAAAGGTAATAAACCACTAATGAATAGAAAAAGATGAATTTGCTGGAGCACAAGGCAAGCATTTAAGACAGTCTGTTGAAAAATATGATATAAATAGAGACATCAATACTAGCAAAAATTAAATAATCCAGTCATTGATTCCTTACCAGAATTTACATCCCTTCATCAGAGGAATATTCTTCTGACTTAGATGGAAAACTGATGAAACTTCAACCTTCTGTAGAGAAGGCTGTGACATGTGGAGGCTGTATTCTCCCCCTGAGACTGTGGTACCCCAAGAGGTGCTTGCAACAAGCAGCAGCTGGAAGGAGAGGGGCAGCCCTATAGACCCTTCCAAAGGGGAGACAGCTGTGGTCAGAGGGGGAACTGAAGCAGAGCCTGGGGTGGCAGAGGGGTATGGCTTATTTTTCTCCTCTTTCAGAGTTTAAGGAGTTGAGCTTTCCTGGGGTTTAGGAAAAAAGATCAGTCCAAAACATAGGCTTGTACCAGAAAGCTTGTTCCTCACAGGCTATAGGTTGCAGGTTCCCAAACACAGAGTTTCCAGTTCGTATTTTACTTGTGTCATCCTTTGAATTTGTTTCTGAACTACAGAATTATTTATTTGAATTTAAACAAATCTGCAGTCTGTACTGTAACTGCTTTCAGATTGTGTATTGTTTTGTTTTTTTTTTAGTAGAAGCATTGATTTCACAGAGGGTGAGTATTTGCTACAACAAGCTAAGTAATTCATGGTAATATTTGCATATTTTAACCATTTCTATCCTGAAATAATTATGAAGAAATGTGTTCTATTCTTTATCAGCTTTGTTATTTTCATCCATATTCTACAATATTAAAATCAGAGGTTTTCTGAGGTTCAACATTTTTTTACTTTTTTCAAAATTCAAATTATTAAAGGAATTTTGGAAGAGAAGGGAAATTCACAAAACTGTGCTTTAGATGTGTTCAATACACAACAATCATACTGATAGTATTTGATTAATGCCATAATTATTCTCAGAATGTCTACATTTCACTTAACGTGTGCCACAGAGAATTTAAACATTTAAATGCAGAGCCAACGTTGTCATGTAATTTCACTTCCTGAGCATCAGAATGACATTTTTCACCTCTAAATAATAAAAATTAATCCAGGAGCAATCTGCTTATAAATAAGCATGAATCTCTGGAAGCACTGAATGCTGAGCTACTAATACAGGCAGTGGATATGTTTTCATTAACAACTCCAGGGGCCTGACCCAGACCCTTGATGAGTATCCTAATTCCCTGTGTACACAAAACAAAACAGAGGGAGAGGTAGTGACTTGAATCCAGCTCTTTGTCAGGGTTTGTCTCTTAAGAAATAATATTTTCCTCTTCCTTGTTCTCTTTTTGGATATTTGAGCCACGCCTCTCTTTTCTTGCTCCTTTTATCTCCCTCTCGAGTTGTAATTCAGAACCAGAAATGTTTTGCTTGATCTATTAAAAAATGAGTTGTCTCTTACTCTCCCATAGCTACAAAATCCACATTTGACCTTCACACCACATTTCAGTATAGCATTGCTTCATTTTTCACACATAATCTGATTTCATTATACAGGTCAGAATTACTCATAATGAAAAGTTGAACTAGTAACAAGGCTCAGCATTGATGATTCTTGTCTCATTAAAAACTAGACTTCAGTATATTATAAATGGAACCACAACCAAATATATATATGTAATCTTCATCAGAGATTTAAGCTCTTTGCCTTTCTAAATTTTTTTTTTCTCTTTCTATGCTTATTTTCTGAGTAGAAAGTAATCAGGTTGGTTTATTTATTTTTATTTAGATAGGAAAGACTATCATTAATCTGTTTGGTAAGATGTTTCACTCACAATACAACAGCAGCAGCACGTTTTTTAATGCAGAGCTCTGCATGAAAACAGAACACAAATCCCCAGCTCTCCACCCACTGTGCAGCGGAATCTGTGGGTGACAAAGTGCAGTCAGAAAAGCACATTTGCAGCCTATAACAAAACAAACGTTATGATGGAGAAGAGAGGAAAAAAGGAAGCAATTTTTAGAAAGGGTTTAAACCATCATTTACCCTAGCAGGAGGATGCGACTGACTTGCCACTTAAAGGCTTTATTGATTAAGATTTGAGGATGCAGCATAGTAAGAAAAGTTTTCTTTTTCTTTTTATTATTATTCCTTTTTTTAAAAAAGTAGCTTCAAAAGATGGTACACAGCTATTCAAAGTTGCTTACGTTTACTTTGGGATTGAAATGAAGCCTTTGAGCATCAGGAATCCATTCCAGAGGGAATGAACAGTTTATTTTGATTTTTAGACTTGCTATTGTACTTTTAACACATCTTTTAGCAACAATTCCAGTTTTCATTAGTTTAAAGTTGGAATGAGTTGCTTATCTGTGGCTGAACAGAAACAGAGGACCCAGAGTTCCTATGTGCTACCGTGGGAAACGTAATGGTTATTGTTGTGAAAATACAAAACAAGGCTCCAGATGTGTAACTGACTCCAAGCCTGGAGCCAGTGTACATTGCAAAGTCAGTTGCATGGTCAGAGCTTGTGTATTATTCAAAATACATAGGTTTTTATTACCTTAATATAAAAAAATAATTGTAAATGTTTCTAAATTGTAAATTAGTTTCACATGTAAAGCCTCACTTTATTGGATCCAGTCAGTGTACATGTGTCTGACAGAAGGTTTGATTAGTAAATCTAGGAGTTCAGTCTCTAACAAATTAGTTTAGAAGAAAACAAATGAATAGGTGTAGAAGAAAATAGTGTGTTTTAATTCTATAGTAGCTGAAGAAAAAGTGGTATCACAAATACGTTTAGGAAAAGCTAATTCTGATGTGACTGCCATTGCCCAGGCTAGGCCAGAGAGTTACTGACTGAAAACTGAAGAAACACAAAGCTAAGACCAAAGGAGTTTTTATTTCTTCCAGCTATTTTCAGTTTCACTTATTATTTTTTATGTCACATACCAGAAAGGACTCTTTTTTTTTCCACAACCCTTTCATCAGGAGAGAAATAAAAAAAACCCCAAAACCTAAACAGTAATTCAAAGCTCAGACAAAAAGAAAGGATGCCAGATTTCAAGAATGAAAGAACTTTTTCTCTCCTTCCTTCTTAAAATGTCCTGGTTAAGAGTTCAAAGCACTTTTTTTTCCTTATAGACTAGGCTGGAATAAAATGCCATACCCAATATTTGAAGTAGAATTTTTAGAGAACATTGTGGAATTCAAAGTGTCAGCATTAGGAGAAACTGGATACCTAAGAAAAAAATTGAATTTTTTCAGAGTTCCTGGCATTTGCAAGTTTGCATTTTTAAACGAATGGTAATCAAAAGCTAAATTACTGTAACTAAGCTGCATTTCCCACCTATTTATTTTAAAGACACTGATCTAGATCTACAGTTTGCACCATGGATGCAGCCACCGTGCAGCTAACCAGTGGTCACAAGCAGGACAGTAACAGAGTTGGGAAGTGAACAAAAATCTTTATGCCCCAAAAGATCACTTAATTCATTAGGCAGGATGTCTTTCCTCTTTTGTAATCAGACCCTTTTAATGCTTTCAGTGTTGCACATAAAATAGAGGCAACCGAAATACCTAAAATGTTTGAAGAATCCACCTGTATTGACATGAAAAATGGAAGAAATAACAAAAAAAGCCTCTCTGCTGTGACATACCACTTGCAAAACCTGATCATATTATACAGAAGATGTTATATTCTCTCTGAATTTTAAAACAATCTCTTTACAGCACTTTATTCAGTGTCCACACTAATTTTTAAACAATGATATTTACATGTGGCACAAGAAAGGGCATTCTAGAAACAGGAATCTCCAAAGCAGTGGATCTGTAGCAGCAAGGCTGTTTGTTGGGCTGTGGACATTACGAGGTCCATTATTTGTAAAAGCCCCTTATGGCCAGCAGTCAAATTTCAGCTCTCGGTCAGTATCGAGTCCATAGGGAAACATCACGAACAGCAGAGTTAAATAGAGGTTTTTAAAAGGCTGGGATTTGGGTTATGCCCTAATTATGAAGTTTAAATTTGTTTCTGAGTCTAACTGTGAAAACAAAGCCCCATGCAGGCTATACTATTAAAATCCCCACCAGCAGCAGAATGAGCAATCTGCACATTCACTGGGATTTCATAAGTGTTGCATCACTTCATAAAGATCCCTGTCATTGCTAAAAAGATATAAGAGCATCCTACAAGAAATCTTCAGTGCTCTAACTCAGATGGTTTTTTCTCCTCTAGAATTTACTAGAGCCTTCTGCATTCTTGTATACAGATCTGTTTTAAGTGACAAGACAAATTCAAGTCTGGTTGAACCCCACGTTGCTTTTTCTGTAAACAGCTGACCCACAACATGTGTGCGCTTTCAAAGATTCAACCTGATGTTTTAAAAATATAAAATCTAAGCTACATCTTCACTTACCCCTTTATGCTGCTGTTTCCTAGAAAAAGGTAAAAGCTTTTGTTACAACTGTATTCAGTGGTGGCTGGAAAGCTGGTGTAAACTTGGAGACTATCTTGGAGGAAAGCAAACAAAAAAACCCAGTCTTGTGTCACGCCATCCCTAATGTCCCTAACCACCACCAACCTGAGGATCAGATTCAAAACAGTGTATGGGTTGAAAACTATTTGTTTGCATTACAGACACTGGTGAGCAGCCTAGTCTCTAGGACTGCTCTTGTTAAATACTTTCATAACCTCATTTCTGGAGTTTGTTTTACTCCTTTAGGTATTTTGGCTGTTGTGCTATTAGATGTCTGTTAAGATATTAAGCAAATTGCTGTTGTGCAATAAAGTAACTAAATTTGACTACCTGACTTCTAAAATAACTAGCAGTTTCTGTTTATTTCGTAGCTGATTAGAAATCTGCCTTTTTGCACCGAAGCAGTATTTACAGGGTATTCATGTAGCAGACACACAGTATAATCTTCTTTCTCTGCAGCTGACAGCACACAGAGATGTTCAATGTAAAACTCAATGATGTACAAAGAATTTGACTGCTATGAGATAACTGGTCCTTTTCTTTACCCTCTCCTGATGGATTGTGGGAGGCAGACAAATAAGGACCTGCTACCAGCCTGATAAGTCACTTCTGTCCTCTAAAATAGGGAAGCAGGGCCATATTAAAGGTGAAAACATTTATAAATATTGTCCTGTGGAGAGGGAGATGAACAAAAGGTTATATGTGATGTTTGAGAACCTACTGAAAGAAGCAAAACCTGAGCAGATCAAAATATGTGTTTGCAAATGCCTATTAATTCTGAGACAAACTTTTGAATAATGCTAGCCAATATATTCCAGTATGAGTAACTGGGGCTTAGCATGGGCTAAGTTCACAGCAAAGGACATACAGAAATCACTTGATTTTCAGATCATATTTGAAACTCAAATACAAAATGCAATTGCCTACCTTTAGGCATCACACAATGAAACTGACAAAAATGACTAAAACTCTCAGCAGTCATGAGTTCAAGGAAGCTCAGACCAAATATTCATGTACAGGTAAGATTTTTTTTTCCCATGTTTCTATATGATTTCATATTTGTATCAAACTTTTAAAAATTATACAATCCAGGCATAGTATTTTCCTAGGGACAGTCATAGCTGACATTTAGTGAATCAGATGGAAAAGTTCACCTTTACTTCCATGGCTACCACCTCTGATCTAAATCCTTTCCTTTGTAGAGTTTGGTACAATACTGTCAATTCTCTTCTTTTAGATAAATTTGTAGCACTGGCACGTGCACATCTCTCTAGCATTTAAGAGCATTAATGAGATGCTGTTTTCCCAGAAGACTTTCCACACCTATTTACTCACAAATGTGTTGTATAGGGAAGCACCAATATACATTACAAGATACTGCCTTGAAATACTCCTTGCTTAAGAACATTTAATTAACTGAAAATGCCCTTACCTTGATTAATTCAAGATAACAGACCAGTGATATAACACGAGCTTGATGGTGGGTGCTCTGTTTGGAGACCTACCTCTAGAAATTGTTGAAAAATGTTGCTTAAATCTTTTTTCCTATAGTCTTACAGGGAGATGGAGACATAAAAACAGTGTGGCAAACAATCACAGAAACTAGGGCAGGCTCTGTTTCTAGGTAAAATGTAATGAAACTGTTTAAGAACAAAAAAAATTAACAAGAACAGTTCAAAAATAATTATTTTGGTAGAGATTGTGTTTATGCATTTCTCATCTTCAGCTAAAAAGACAACATTTCATATTTTTTATCATCTGGTCAAACCTAAGCTGTCTTGGCAACTTGGTTCTTTTATTACTCTGTCTTGGTTGGTAGCATTGAAAAACAGTTCCCTAAAAACTTATTTGCTAATGTAAATATTATTTTGAAAAGCACAGAAACATTTCTTAGATTTTTATAGAAACTTGTTCTGACAAAACTGATACAGTATAGGTCTAACACTTTTTCTTAGGTGCTCTGATTAAAAAGGACAAACTTCCTCGACACATTTTCTTCTCCACAGGAGTCAGGGTTTGCTTCAGTTTCAAACTTCACTTGAAGCATCAGACATCAAACCTTTGCCCTAGAAATTACAGGCTTCACAGACAGTTTCTGAAGGACGTGCAGGAATTCTATTTGCATGTTTTCTGTTTCTAGTACTTTGCTTTTACTGCAACTGAACTAACACTTGTGGAGAGAATATGCAAACCTGAATAAAGGGAGGTGGAGTGATGAAGATCTGAGAAGACCTTCACTGACTATTTAAAGCCATTCAGCTTATCAATTAAAATAAGTCTGGCAACAGCCATCCCACACTTGTTTTTTAAATGTTTTAGATTGTACTTTTCAATTCTAATTTCTGATTTCTTGAAGTCATCTCTATATCTGTAAGACAACTTGGACTCATGCAGAAAGAGGCCCAACTCTGCAAATTGTATCATGGGGTGAAAAACCCACAAAGTTCTTCCCTTTCCTTTCATCAGGAGGGATGGTCCCCATGGACTGACTTTCCTGTTGGAGAGAAAAAAGGCAGCCAGGGAAGACTCTCAGAAGTAGCAGGTGCAGGACTCAGTTGTGCCTGATGTTGCCCACCCTTACTGATGCACTACTCACTCAGAAGAACATTTTAAATATTCACACTACAGTAACGAGTGCTCAAAAATTAGGAAACACCAGAATTCATCTAGTTCATGAATATGTATTTTTGCTACTGTCATTAATTACACGATCACAAACCTCTTTTTCACAAAGTCCTCAGCTGGTGCTCCCCGAAGGAGTGACTGCTGAATATGTTATCTTTGCTGTTTACTTTTTGCCCTAAACCTTGGGAACAGGGTGAGAAAAGGTCACCTGCATTATCCATGAAGTCAGACTATTTATGGGAATGACTTCCATGAAGGAAGTGAATGTGATTTTGGCTTGCTCAGTTTTGGTAACTCTTTTGTAACCTATACAGTTAATTGCAGTCATGGAAAAAATCAGTTTATTGCAGATAGGGTGCCACAGAAATCGATACTGGGCCCCATGCCATTCAAAATACTCATAAATGATCTGGATGATGGGATTGAAAGTACCTTCACCAAGTTTGCTGATGACACCCAATCAGTCAGTGAGAAAAACACTAGACAGAGCCTCAACCTTCCTTATCCAAACAGGTTGGAAGAGTGGGAAAGCAAGAACACGTTGAAGTTTATCAAGTACAAGTGCAAAGTCCTGAAAGAAATATCCAGAGTCCTGCCCTGGCTAGGATCTGTGTGACTGGGTAGTAGCCCTGCTAAAGAATAAGGTACAAAGAAGGGCCACAAAGACGATCAAAGAGCTGGAGAACCTGCACCATGATTAAAGACTGAAGGAGATAGGTCTTTTCTCCCTGAAGCAGACAAGGCTCAGGGGGCACCTCATCATAGTATTCCAGAATTTAAAGGTGGTTACAATGAGGGCAGAGGCACTCTCTTCATAAGGAGCCACATGGAGAACGTATATGGCAATTGGTAAATGTTGCAGTGGGAGAGGCTTCCTCTCTGTAAAAAAATACTTTACAGTGAGAACATTTAGTGGAACAGCTTTCCCAGAAACATGATGCAGTCCCCATCAGTAGAGGTTTTTAATATGGTATTGGATAGGGTGGTAGCTAATCTTATCTAGGTTCCCTTTCCCATGAAAGGCTGGACCAGATGATCTTTCAAGGTCCCTTACAGCCTGGGCTGCTTTATGATTCTATAATCACCCAAATAGATTCACTGGTTGTTGATGAAGTTCAATCTAAGAAATTCTTAGTAGGGAGTTCAGGTAGAAGAGTTAAAAATTCTTTATAGAAAAATGTAAAGATAATCTTAATTTGGGAGTTTTAGGCAGCTGTAATAGTAGGCGGTGCTGCTGTTTCTCCTTGTACCTTGAACATCTTGAATTTTTGTTTTTATTTATTCCCTACAATTAAATCAAAGTGGTAAAATACAGGCAGATACCTATATAGAGGCAGTTAGATCAAATTATTTGGGGAAAAAACAGTAATTAATGGATCTATTTTCATCTGGAACACTAAGATTTTTCAAAAGGAAACATATTGCTCTTCAATGTTCAATGAACACAGAAAAGAATTTTCATGGGGAGAGATAGTTGTACAAAAATAATTCAAAAGTAAAAGATAAAACTTCATAGCTTCAAAGAAGTAAATACAGATTGCCTGATTTTGAAGGCTTAGGGCTCTCTTTATGAATACAAAGAAATTATCCATATATAATTGAAATTATTATCGTTGAACTAAGCATAAGTTACTGCTTATGCCAATGCCTCAATAGTCCAGTTAGCTGGAGTAAAAGTGTTCCCATCAATGTGGTTAGAAAGGTACAGAATTAACTTCAGCATTATAATATATACACGTATATATTCCAAAATTGAATTGCATTTATTCAATCAAAATCAATAATTTAAACTTTGACATATAGCAAATTTTAATAATAAATTATTTAAATAACTTTAAACATTTTATTTACATAACTTACAATTATTTTTGCAAATTTTAAGTGCTAAAATAGACTTGTTACGATTTCAGGAAAAATGTTAGTGCAGTTATGAAAACATGCCCAAGTATGCAACTCAACATTTCAAAGATGACTTTTAAAAAATTTAATGTCAAACAATTCTTTGAAACAGATGGCCTACCTGTTTCAAAACCATCATTGCATTGACATAGCAATTGAAAAAGAAAATTTTTTGCTAGTCCCAGTTTGCAATTGTACCAGATGTACATAAGTATTAATACTAGGTTTTTACTCAGCTTGAAGAGTAAATTTAGGATGGGATGGGATGGGATGGGATGGGATGGGATGGGAGGGGTTGGAAGGGAAGGGATGGGATGGGATGGGATGGGATGGGATGGGATAGGATAGGATAGGATAGGATAGGATAGGATAGGATAGGATAGGATAGAATAGAATAGAATAGAATAGAATAGAATAGAATAGAATAGAATAGAATAGAATAGAATAACAGAACAGAACAGAACAGAACAGAATATTTCAGTTGGGAGAGACCTACAGTGTACATCTAATCCAACTGCCTGACCTAGTCAGGGATGGATGTTTTACTTTTTTATAACTGATTCATTTCATTTTGGCTGAAACATCCAGAAATGCCTGGATTGGACCTCAGCTCACTTCCCAGTGTGCCAAGCTGCCATGCACTGGCTCTGCAGTAAGCATCTCTGTACCCACATCCTGCCTCCTGGCAAATGGGGAGTCATCTGAGGAAGACAGACCTGAATATGCATCACCCCTACAGGAATCTTCATTACAAAAAAAAAAAAAAAATTGCTCCTTGCAATAATGATATCGCTTCTGAATGTCATTTTTTTTTTTCACTGCTAACCTGGGTGATGTAAAAAGTGAGGGAAATATGGCTCCAGGGGTGAAGAGGAACCTGTTCCCAGGGGTCTCTTTAGGACTTCTGCTGAGATCACCTGGCTGTGACACAGGTGGCAGAAAGAAATGCATCTGCACTTGGCTGCTTCAGTACTAAACCCAAAGCTTTGTTGCCCAAGAGCAGTGGTTCATGTTAACCCTCTGGCTTTAGCACTGGAGAGATGAGTGTGCATGTCCCCTGCCAGCAGCTCTGTGTGGGCTACACCCTGTGCCCAAAGGGGGCGAGAGGGACCTGGTGGTTTCCTAAGATGCCCAGACCCGACAGGACTCATTTCTCAGCTTCCTGCTGTTCATTTCTCAGGATGCATGGTAAAACTAAACCAGACTTTAAAGAGTTACTTCTGTAGATCATATCATTGAGGTGCTAAGTTCTTCTTTCTCCATGTAACCCTGGTGCAGTCCAGCTGAAGCACGAAAAAATATCTCCAGTTTGGGAAAATGATTGAAATCCAGCAAAACTCTTCTCCCAGAATGAGTAAAGGTTAGCAGATATTGGCTAATCTAAGTTTTCATTGACAAGGTTTAGCTTATTTAGTATGCATTAGATAGCAGTATTTTAAGTACTACTCTACTGCTATTCTTTTCTTACTACCTTTAATAGCAATGCTAGAGTTAATGTGATGAACAAGAGTATTAGCATACCAAAGAAAATAATGAGGAAACTCAAGTTTTTTCCATGCCCCTGCAACCTCAAGCTAATCTCCTGAAAAGCACTGACTATCCAGATAATGTCAGTTCACTCTCTCACATACAAACACTTCACAACTTGATACTCAAAATAGGAATGAGGGAAGACCATCTTCATTTGTGGCTGCATATCGGAAACCATATTGACCAATATTAAAGCCACTGAAGCAATTAGGAGTGCCCTGAAAGTCTGATTTAGTTAAAACCACAAGAATACCCCCAAAATCAGCTTGTTTAACATAGATCTGTTCCAATACAGCCCTCCAGCAAGTGTGGATTACTCAGTGCCTCTAGCAAGAAGACTTCTGAAAAAAGCATCACTGCCATGTATAAATGATTGCTTTTGTTTGTGAATAACCCTGTGTGTAGGATCTGATCTGTGTCAGACCAGCACATATAAACCCCACCCCACCCCC